>JAHIAM010001003.1:0-80711 GCA_021605205.1 Aegilops longissima
AACCACCAGGTCGTCCACATGCAAATAATGGCAATGTTGGGCTCCCCTTCAGTACGAGATCATGACCATCTCCCTAAACTGAAATTGAATATTCCACCATTTGAGGGTAGATATGTTCTGATATATATCTTACTTGGGAATTAGAAACTGAACAACGATTTACATGTTTACAATATCCCGAGGAGAGACGTGTTCTGCTGCTGTTTGTGCTTTCACTAGCTTTGCATGTGTTTGGTGGTCGAACATTGTAGATTATATCCTGTTCCAGCTACTTGGGCTGCTTTGAAAACTGCTATGCGTACTCGTTGGGTTCCACCATATTATCAACGTGAATTACTTCAAAATTGCAGCGCTTAAGACAAGGAAAAATTCGGTGAAGAATATTATCAGGAATTACAAACTGGCTTGATTAGATGTGGTATTGTTGAGGAGAATGAAGCTATGCTTGCACGTTTTCTGGGTGGATTAAATAGAGAGATTCAGACCATTCTAGACTACAAGGATTATAATAATATCACTCGATTATTCCATCTTGCTTGTAAAGCTGAACGTGAAGTGCAGGATCGATGTGCCTTGGCGCGGACTAACTTTTCTCGCAGGTCGACCTTCATCATGGACACCACGTGCATCATCTACTTCCACACGTTCTACTACACGGCACCTCCGTCGGCTGCCACCTCCAACCGTGATACAAGCAAGCAGGCACAACCACCACTATCGCCAAGAGTACACTGCTGGGCCTACAGAGCTCTTCTTCTTCCATGGCGTCAACAGGGCACACAAGTGATATTATTTGTCGTCGTTGTAAGGGAAGAGGACATTTTCTTGAGAGAATGCCAATCTCAGCGTGTGATGATTGCTACCGAGGATGGTGGGTATGAGTGCGCTAGTGACTATGATGAAGAGACTTTGGCTCTTATTACACATGAAGAACACGGTGGAGATGATTTCGATCCTGAGACGCAATACATGGCTTTGAAGATCCGACAGGTATGAATGTTTAGTTGCTCAACGTGTTTTGAGTGTGCAGGTTACAAGCGAGCAAAATCAGAGGCATAACTTGTTCCATACAAAGGGAGTTGTGAAGGAACGTTCTATTAGCGTCATCATAGATGGAGGGAGCTGCAACAACTTGGCTAGCATGGATATGGTGGAGAAGCTTTCTCTCACCACAAGACCACATCCACATCCTTACTACATCCAATGGTTCAACAACAGCGGCAAGGTTAAGGTAACACGACTGTTCGTGTGCATTTTAGTATCTCTACATATGCTGATTATGTTGATTGTGATGTGGTACCTATGCAAGCATGTTCCTTATTACTTGGTAGACCATGGCAATTTGATAAAATTCTGTACACCATGGTAGAAACAATCAGTATACTCTTGTTCACAAGGATAAAAATATTACTTTGCTTCCTATGACTCCTGATTCCATTTTGAAAGATGATATTAATAGAGCTAATAAAGCAAAACAGGAGAAAAATAAGAGTGAAAATCAGATTGTGGCAAAAGAATTTGAGCAACAAATGAAGCCTAATAATAAACCATCTAATGTTGCTTCTGAAATTAAACTGAAAAGTGCATGTTTATTTGCCACCAAATCTGATATTGATGAGCTAGATTCTAGCAAATCTGTTTGCTATGCTTTTGTGTGCAAAGAGGCATTATTTTCATTCGAGGACGTGCCTTCCTCTTTGCCCCTGCTGTCACTAACATTTTGCAGAGTTCACGACGTCTTCCCACAAGAGGCGTGCCACCGGATTACCACCTATTCGAGGGATTGAGCATCAAATTGACTTAATTCGGTGCATCGCTACCCAACCGCGCACCATACCGCACCAATCCGGAGGAGACGAAGGAGATTATGCGTCAAGTACAGGAGCTGCTCGACAAAGGTTATATCGCGAATCTCTTAGTCCTTGTGCTGTTCCTATTATACTAGTGCCTAAAAAGGATGGTACGTCGGCGTATGTGTGTTGATTGTAGAGGCATTAATAATATTACTATTCGTTATCGCCATCCTATTCCTAGGCTAGATGATATGCTTGATGAATTGAGTGGCTCTACAATATTCTCCAAAGTTGATTTGCGTGAGTGGATACCATCAAATTCGTATGAAATTGGGAGATGAATGGAAAACAGCATTTAAAACTAAGTTTGGATTATATGAGTGGTTAGTCATGCCTTTTGGGTTAACTAATGCACCTAGTACTTTCATGAGATTAATGAACGAAGTTTTACGTGCTTTCATTGGACGATTTGTGGTAGTTTACTTTGATGATATACTGATTTATAGCAAATCTTTGGAAGAACATTTGGAACATTTACGTGCTGTTTTTAATGCTCTACGTGATGCACGCTTGTTTGGTAACCTTGGGAAGTGCACCTTTTGAACCGACCGAGTATCTTTTCTTGGCTATGTTGTTACTCCACAGGAATTGAAGTTGATAAAGCCAAGATTGAAGCTATTGAGAGTTGGCCGCAGCCCAAAACGGTCACACAAGTGAGGAGTTTTCTTGGACTCGCTGGTTTCTATAGGCGTTTTGTGAGAGACTTTAGCACCATTGCTGCACCTCTCAATGAGCTTACAAAGAAGGATGTGCCTTTTGTTTGGGGTACCGCATGGGAAGAAGCCTTCACGGTATTGAAAGATAAGTTGACACATGCTCCTTTACTCCAACTTCCGACTTTAATAAGACTTTTGAGCTTGAATGTGATGCTAGTGGAATTGGATTAGGAGGTGTGTTATTACAAGATGGCAAACCTGTTGCATACTTTTCTGAAAAATTGAGTGGGCCCAGTCTGAACTATTCTACTTATGACAAAGAATTATATGCTCTTGTTCGGACTTTAGAGACATGGCAACATTATTTATGGCCCAAAGAATTTGTTATACATTCTGATCATGAATCTTTGAAACATATTAAAAGTCAAGCTAAACTGAATCGTAGACATGCTAAATGGGTTGAATTCATTGAGACTTTCCCTTATGTCATTAAACACAAGAAGGGTAAAGAAAATGTTATAGCTCATGCTTTGTCTCGTCGCTATACTATCCTTTCACAACTTGACTTCAAAATATTTGGTTTGGAGACCATCAAAGATCAATATGTGCATGATGCTGATTTTAAAGATGTAATGCAGAATTGTAAAGAAGGAAGAACATGGAACAAGTTCGTTGTTAATGATGGTTTTGTGTTCCGTGCTAACAAGCTATGCATTCCTGCTAGCTCTGTTCGTCTTTTGTTGTTGCAGGAGGCGATGGAGGAGGATTAATGGGACACTTTGGCGCCAAGAAGACGGAGGATATACTTGCTACACATTTCTTTTGGCCAAAGATGAGACGGATGTTGAGCGTTTTGTTGCTCGCTGCACTACATGTCAAAAAGCTAAGTCACGACTCAATCCTCATGGTTTATATATGCCTTTGCTGTGCCTAGTGTTCCTTGGGAGGATATATCTATGGACTTTGTTTTAGGTTTACCTCGAACAAAGAAGGGAGGATAGCATATTTGTTGTCGTGGATAGATTCTCGAAAATGGCACACTTTATACCATGTCATAAAAGCGATGATCTTTGTTAATGTTGCTGATTTGTTCTTTCGTGAAATTATTCGCTTGCATGGTGTGCCAAATACTATTGTTTCAGATCGTGATACTAAATTTCTTAGCCACTTTTGGAGATGTTTATGGGCTAAGTTGGGGACTAAACTGCTTTTAGTACTAGTCACCCCAAACCGATGGATAAACTGAAGTAGTCAATAGAACATTGTCTACTATGCTTAGGGCTGTTTTGAAAAATAATAAGAAAATGTGGGAAGAATGCTTGCCTCATATTGAATTTGCTTATAATCGCTCATTGCATTCTACTACTAAGATGTGCCCTTTTGAAATTGTGTATGGCTTCCTACCTCGTGCACCTATTGATTTGTTGCCTCTTCCATCTTCGGAGAAGGTTAATTTTGATGCTAAAGAACGTGCTGAATTGATTTTAAAATGCATGAGATAACTAAGGAAAACATTGAGCGTATGAATGCTAAATATAAACTTGCTGGAGATAAGGGTAGAAAACATGTTGTCTTTGCACTGGAGATCTTGTTTGGTTACATTTGTGTAAGGATAGGTTTCCTGATTTGTGCAAATCAAAGCTAATGCCACGTGTTGATGGTCCATTTAAGGTGTTAGAGAAAATAAATGATAATGCATATAAACTTGAGCTGCCTGCAGATTTTGGGGTTAGTCCCACTTTTAACATTGCAGATTTGAAGCCTTATTTGGGTGAGGAATATGAGCTTCCGTCGAGGACGACTTCATTTCAAGAAGGGAGGATGATGAGGACATCAATACCATTGTTACACCCACAGCCCCTCTGCTACATATCTTGGACCAATTACTAGAGCTCGCAGACGCCAATTAAATTATCGGTACTTTCGTTTCTTGGTAATGATTCTAATGTTCATGAGAATATGATGCTGCCTAAATTGGATACATTTGTTTTGCTTACAAATGAAGGCCCTAGCTTGGAGAAGGATGGACATTGGAGCAAGAACAAGCATGGAGATAATGCCATGCAAAGGGAACAAGAACGGAGTTACAAGTGATGATTTCAGGATTTTGAAGCCACCATAATGGATGCATGAAGCCTTGGACGAAATATACAAGATGCTATTTCATAAATGTCGTCCCGAGGCTATTCTAGGTGCTGCGTCACCTTATTAGTGGGCCAGGCCCATGTAATTTCGAAATACTTAAGTATAGGCTGTTTTTAGAGTCCGTATGTGTGGGGAAACAAGAGTTAGGGTTGATTTCGGACCCCTCCACCAAGGGCCACGAAATTCCCCCTCTTCCTCCATATATACAGCCCTTAGGGCACCGTTTAGACCTTGGGTTTTGTTTAGATTAAAAGTTCGCCATAGCTGCAACTTCGCGTGCCGTTTGTGTTCAACGACGGACAAAGGCGCCACAGAACCCCACCTTGATCAATAAAGCTTTCATCTTATATTCGCAATATCCAGATTGCAATCTCAGTTTCTTGCTTGTTCTTCGTTTGCTCGCAGGAAACAGACCCTCGTGGTCAGGTTGATCGTGCTCCGGCGTGGTCAATAACCTCTCGGAGTTGGTTTAGCGATTGCTAAGGCGCGACGTCCTCGCACGTTCGTAGTCGGATCGTCAAAGTCGACTTCCTCCAAAGCGAAAACCAACATCTCATCGAAAGACGGGACACCTTTGCCTCTATCATTATTTGGTGTTGTGAATGATTCCTATGCCTACCATCGACCATTTGTCGAGCGCTTTATGCATGATTGCTATGATCTTGAGGTAGATGCTTATTCTCTTGTCACACATATTTGCATCACTGCCTCATGTTTACATGTTTGTTTCCATGATGACCTTGATTTTGATCAAGTCAAATGCTTACATGCCATGTCACAATCCTTTGTCACACCCTATGCTATGCTTGATGACGACACTTGTTAGGTGAATCACCTCTTGAATGCTTGGTTTTGCACTAACGCTAACCACATTTGTTTTTCCAAGTGTTTGTTCCATTTGCTCCTTTTGAAGGAATCACAAGACGGTGTGACATTGGAGAGTGCCCATTTCGAGCTTCAAGATGACAAGTACTTGGTGATCGTCCACTTCAACACGGGCGACGCTTATCTCTTTCCCATGGTGATTTGGTCTTGATCCGAGGTCGGATCTTTCCCAAGGGGAGGGATGATGCGGAGCATCCCTGATCATCACCATGTCAAGAGTCCGTTTGGCAAGTGACACGTGCAACCTCTACTTCTCATACATAAAGGTGAATCTTCTCCTTTACACGTGTTCACTTGACCCCTTCGAGGATGGTATACTACTTGACACTTCTCCGTGTGCATGCATAAGTATTGTCTTGAGCTTCACCGATGTCGAGGAGGAGTGCAAGCGCCAAGGAACGACTACACCGTCATGAGGGAAGCATGGAAGAGAAGGAGGAAGAGAACTGGGCGCTCCAGAACGAGCGGTACTACCGCCCTCCAAGCGGTACTACAGCTCAAGCGGTACTACCGCCATGAGCCAGTACTACCGCCTCGCTGTCTTGTGCAGCCGCGGGCCTTTGGCCTTGTATCCTCTCCCACTTACCCCTTCGTCGCTTAGACTATAAATAGACCACCTCCACTTCCTTTCTAGGGTTAGCAAATATGATAGCTCATTCTTAGGTGAGCTTTGCTCCTACCTCTACTCTTGAGAGAGAGAGACCCCTACTCCATTGGAGGCCAAGACCTCCATCTAGGAGAAGATCCTGCGGGATATATCATCAAGACCCCCTCTTGGGCGGACCCCTTCAAGACCTCCTCACGGAGATGAACTCTACCTTGTATCTTTCCCTTTGTTGTTCATGTACCTTGTGATCTTGTGTGTTTGATTGTCTAGTGGATGTGTGATTGGACTTGTTCTTGAGTGTTTCCCCTTGTGATTTCTCTCCGTTCTTCCCCGTGTTCATCGTGTTCTTCGAGGGATCCCACTCCAAACGTGAAAGATCGTCCACGTAGGGTTCCGCCCTACATCAGGTTCTGTGACGCCTTTGTCTGGTCGTTGAATACAAACGAAGTGCGCGAAGTTGCAGCTATGGCGAACTTTTAATCTAAACAAAACCCAAGGTCTAAACGGTGCCCTAAGGGCTGTATATATGGAGGAAGAGGGGGGGAATTTCGTGGCCCTTGGTGGAGGGGTCCAAATCAACCCTAACTCTTGTTTCCCACACATACGGACTCTAAAACAGCCTATACTTAAGTATTTCGAAATTACATGGGCCTGGCCCACTAATAAGGTGACGCAGCACCTAGAATAGCCTCGGGACGACATTTATGAAGTAGCATCTTGTATATTGCGTCCAAGGCTTCATGCACCTATTATGGTGGCTTCAAAGTCCTGAAATCATCACTTGTAACTCCGTTCTTGTTCCCCTTGCGCATGGCATTATCTCCATGCTTGTTCTTGCTCCAATGTCCATCCTTCTCCAAGCTAGGCCCTTCATTTGTAAGCAAAACAAATGTATCCAATTTAGGCAGCATCATATTCTCATGAACATTAGAATCATTACCAAGAAACGAAAGTACCTGATAATTTAATTGGCGCGCGCGAGCTCTAGTAATTGGTCCAGTATATGTAGCAGTAGGGGCTGTGGGTGTAACAATGGTATTGATGTCCTCATCAAGATGTTTATGGGCTAAGTTGGGGACTAAACTGCTTTTTAGTACTACTTGTCACCCCAAACTGATGGACAAACTGAAGTAGTCAATAGAACATTGTCTACTATGCTTAGGGCTGTTTTGAAGAATAATAAGAAAATGTGGGAAGAATGCTTGCCTCATATTGAATTTGCTTATAATCGTTCATTGCATTCTACTAATAAGATGTGCCCTTTTGAAATTGTGTATGGCTTCCTACCTCGTGCACCTATTGATTTGTTGCCTCTTCCATCTTCGGAGAAGGTTAATTTTGATGCTAAGGAACGTGTTGAATTGATTTTAAAAATGCATGAGTTAACTAAGGAAAACATTGAGCGTATGAATGCTAAATATAAACTTGTTGGAGATAAGGGTAGAAAACATGTTGTCTTTGCACCTGGAGATCTTGTTTGGTTACATTTGCGTAAGGATAGGTTTCCTCATTTGCTAAATCAAAGCTAATGCCACGTGCAGATGGTCCATTTAAGGTGTTAGAGAAAATAAATGATAATGCATATAAACTTGAGCTGCCTCGCAGATTTTGGGGTTAGTCCCACTTTTAACATTGCAGATTTGAAGCCTTATTTGGGTGAGGAAGATGAGCTTCCGTCGAGGGGCGACTTCATTTCAAGAAGGGAGGATGATGAGGACATCAATACCATTGTTACACCCACAGCCCCCGCTGCTATACATCTTGGACCAATTACTAGAGCTCACATGACGCCAATTGAATTATCGTGTACTTTCGTTTCTTGGTAACGATTCCAATGTTCATGAGAATATGATGCTGCCTAAATTGGATACATTTGTTTTGCTTACAAATGAAGGGCCTACCATGGACAAGAAAGATGAACCTTGGAGCAAGTTCAAGCATGGAGATGTTGGCATGCGCAAGGGGAACAAGAACGGAGTTACAAGTGATGATTCCAGGACTTTGAAGCCACCCTAATGAGTGCATGAGGCCTTGGACGAAATATACAAGATGCCACTTCATAATATTCGTCCATAGGCTATTCTAGGTGCCGCGTCACCTTATTATTGGGCCAGTGATGCGGAGCATCCCACGATCATCCCCATGCATCCACAACCGTCTCATCAAGAGCCAAGAGGACCCATGACTAGAGCACGAGCTCGAGCTCTCGAGACCGAGGTGACTTCTCTCCTTAGTGAAATATCATATGACCCTCTCGAGACATGGCTACTACCTCAATCCGGAATGTTGTGCATGCTTAGGTACCAAGGAACCAACCTAGGAGAAGCTGCAGCCCAAGATGGACACCAAGAGCAAGAGGAGGAGCTGCAGAGTCAGAGGAAGCGGTACTACCGCTCAAGCCAAGCGGTATTATCACCAATGAGCGGTATTACTACCGCTCAAGCCAAGCGGTACTACCGCTGAGCCGAGCCAAGCGGTACTACCGCTCTCCATCCGCCTACTTCCGCAAAACCCGACACACTCCAGAATCGAGCGCGCCAGAGCGGTACTACCGCCCACCAAGCGGTATTATCGCTGAAAGCGTACTACCGCCACAAGAACGCAGTACTACCGCCCTGCTGCGTGCAGCATTTGGCCGAGGCCCATGTACTGCTTTCGCCCCAACTTACCCCTTGGAGGTCCTAGACTGTAAATAGACCTTCCCTCATCCTTTCTAGGGTTAGCTTTGGATTTGCTCATATTTCGTGTGAGAGCCTTTGCTCATCCACTTGGTTACTTCTCCTTCGAGATCAGGACCTCTACGGAGAAGATCCCCAAGCGGATTCAAGACCCCTCCTAGGGTGGACCCCATCAAGACCTCCTCATGGAGAAGAACGCTACCCTTGTATCCTACCCTTTGTTGTCCTTGAATCTTGTGCCACTCTATGTGTTTGATAATCTAGCACTTGTGTGATCGTTTTCTTGTCGGTTGAGTGATCTCTCTCGCCCTCCCGTGTTTTCCTCGTGTTCTTCCGCTCGTTCTTCGTGTTCCTCGAGGGATTCTCTCCAAGCGTGAAAGATCGCCCACGAGGGTTTCGCCCTACATCATCTATGGTATCATGAGCCACGTTGATCACGTTATTGGAGCCCCTACCCTCTTTTTCTAGCTTGATTTTGTTGTTTTGTCCTAATTCGAAAATTCCCACAAAAATAGCCCCAATTTTTTTGTGATTTGTTAGTGTGATGAAATTTTGTTGATTTTGATCCGTGGATTTGCTTTGTTTCGAGTCGATCTAGCATCTCCCAAGTTTCACCTCTTTCCATCCACAAAATCCATCGAATTTTGACCCCGAAATCGCCCATTTCCGCCCCAAAATCGCGCCACGGTTCGAGCAATCGAGAAAATCCGACGCGAGCGGTACTATCGCCCTTCGAGCGGTACTACATTGTGAGCGGTACTACCGCCCTCCTAGCGGTACTACCGCTGAGCACGGCACTTCCGCCAGCCCCGCTCAGCCTAAATAGTCGAAAAATCCCGACACGAGCGGTACTATCGCCCGTTCCAAGCGGTACTACCGCCACGAGCGGTACTACCGCCCTCTCCAAAGTACTACCGCCCTGGCCAGTTTCAGCCTTCCAACTTTCACCATTTTCATCATAACTTTTCACTCCGAACTCCGATTTGAGTGTTCTTCGCCTCGTTTGAAGCTATCGACGTGCCAGAGGACCTCACCTTGGTTTCACCACCTTTTGACACCATCAAATTTTCCAAACATCGGCATCTTTGCCTAGGGCTTAAACCACATCATCCGCTATACCACCTCCACTTTCCGCTACCACATTTTCGCTTTTGGTCTTTGAGAATTTGGGTTGTGGTTCCGTGTCCTATTGTGTTTCGCTATATAGGTACGGTTCGACGTCAACATCACCACCACTCATCTTCGCTAAGGACTCATCATCGTCAAGGACGGTAACCTCGGCGACATCTTTGTCATCTCTCGCAATTGCATTGATAACCACATAGCCTTACTTTTATGTTGCTTACCCATCGAGACTAGCCATGGAGTATTGCCGCAACGTGACTTGTGCACCTTAGTGATCATACTCCATAGCATACATATCATACCATAGTGGTGCATATCTTGAGATCAACTTGTGTGTCACAATGTTGTCATCGCATACACAATTGCTATCTTGGTTCGTGAAGTTTGCATAAGAAAAGAGCTCAAAAGTGAAAGAGCCACCCAAGCTTTTAAGCAAAGAGGAAAGATAAGCAAAGAGCTTATAAGCAAGAACCATAGCATCATACAACATTAAGATTGTCATATCCGATCATCTTGGATCATAGCAATCAAATATCATACATATAGCATACTTGGGATAGAGACCGTTGCATTTTTGCCTAATAGGTTGTGCACAAGTTCGCGTATCCGCCTATTGTGCAATCGTGCTAGCGTCTCTCTAGTATTGTGCAACAAGAGCATTCTCGTGGTTTCCACATTTTGGCTCACTTTTGGTTTGCACAATCCCACTTATCTATTTGCGTGTGTGTTTCCGTGTACCACTACTTGCTTGGTCTACTTGTTACATTTGCGAATTTGCGAATCTTTTTCAACTTTATTGAGTCTCACTTACAATTGCATCAAATTTTGTGCCACCATCCTAACCGAGCTCCACCATAAGCTTTTATTTGTGTAGGTGTGAGAACCGACAAGAATCGGTACCAAGAGTGCTATTTTATTGTCCGCATTTGAGTGAACTTGATTCATTTTCAACATCGGTCAAAGGTACATTGGTATAAGTTCTTTTCCGTTCTACCACTCACATCTTGTTTGGAATGATGGATAGGCCAAGTTCTTCTACCAACCCACTCTTCATCGAGCAAGACGACGACATGTCCTCATACGTCACCAAGAGCCACCTCTTTGGTGCACAACGAAGCGCTGCACCAAGAACAACAAGCAATGAGCGACCGCATCGACAACCTCGCCACCGACTTGCGACTCTCCGAGCAACGTACAAGAGACTACTTCGACAACAAGTTCGAGGCTCACAAGGAAGAGAATGATGCAAGAATGGACGAGATCCGCGCATTGATGAGAACACGGCATCATTCCACTTCTTCATCATCAAGACGGAGCCGCTCGAGTCGACATTCCGACGACACCTTCTATGACTCAAGTACACCGTCATCGAACACTCTTCGACGAGCCGCGCGCCAAGACCGTCATGCATCTCGCAACCCGCTACATGACAAGCATTCACAAGAGCAAGTTGATGATCAAGTTCCTCGTCCTCAATCAAACCAAGAGGCTTTTGCTCAAGCCCAAGAACGACAACGTCTTCGTCGCCAACAAGAGGAAGAAAGAGCACGTCGTCACCAAAGGCGAACAAGACGCCAAGGCTCAACGTCTTCAACAACAACAACGTGAAGCGCAAGCTCTTGAGGCATAACGTGCCCTTCAAGAATCAAGTAGAGCCTTCGCCAACCGCAATCGCGAACGGCGCAATCAAGAGGAAGCCCTTCGAGAAGAAATCCAAGAGAGGAACTACCAACCTCATGTACAACGTCAAGTTCCTCAAGCTCCTCCACAAGCTCGTCAAGCTCCACCTCAACATCAAGTTCAACAAGAGCAAGTTGATCATGGTCTTCCTCCGCGCCAAGAGCAACATGAAGGCGAGTACATTCCACGCCAAGGACGTCATCATCAACATCGCCAACAACACAATGAAGAGCAACGCCACGGCAAGCTAAAATTCACCATGCCAAAGTTCAATGGAAGCAATGACCTCAAGACTACCTCTCATGGGCATTGAAGGTTGACAAAATCTTCCGCTTGCACAACTACGATCAAGCGAAGAAAATCGCTATGGCATCACTTGAGTTCCAAGACTATGTGCTCATATGGTGGGAACAAATCATTGAGCGACGACAAGCAAGAGGTGAACCCCCAATCACCACTTGGGCTCAAATGAAGGATGTCATGCGAGCACGTTTTGTGCCAACCTACTACAACCGCGACCTCTTCAAGAAACTCCAACTACTCAAGCAAGGAACAAAGAGCGTTGAAGAATACTACAAGGAGATGGAGATAGCCATGATTCGAGCCAATGTCAAGGAAGATGATGAGCAAACTATGGCACGTTTCTTGAATGGACTCAATCATCCCATCAAGAAGATCGCCGACTTCCAACCATACTCAACCCTCATTGAGCTCGTGCATCAAGCTACAAAGGCGGGCGCCAAGTGCAAGATGACTTCAAATACGCCAAGTACTCATCCAAGACCTACGGCTTCCCCAACAATCAAGCTTCAACGACTCCTCCAACATCTACACCAACCAAGCTTCCTTCAAGAAACGACGACAAGTCAAGTTACAAGAAGACTTCGACAAGTTCAAGTCGTCCTCCTCCTACTACAAGCAACCTCAAGCCGCGTGCTTCATCCTCTACTCCAACCGATGAGACCATCAAGACAAGCTCCTTCAAGTGTTTCACTTGCGGCGGCCGAGGCCACAAGTCATCTGAATGCACCAACAAGCGCACCATGATCCTCAACGACGATGGCACATATGACTCTATGAGTGAAGAGGAAATGGAAGCCCTTGAGCAAGTGGCCATGCACCGGCAAGTGAATGAAGATGAAGATGATCAAGTCTTTTGTGATGAGGATTCGAGCCCCGCTCTCGTTGTCTCCAAGGTCTTGACTCTTCAACATCAACAAGAAGAAGACCAACGATGCCACATCTTCCACACAAAAGCCGGCATCAATGGACGGTCCATCAAGGTCATCATCGATGGAGGTAGTTGCCACAACTTGGCAAGTGAAGAACTATGCTCCAAGCTACAATTGGTCAAGAGGAAGCACCCACACCCCTACAAGGTTCAATGGCTAAGTGACTCCGGCACTATACGAGTCGAGCATACGGTCCAAGTCTCCTTCAAAATTGGTGCTTATGAAGACACTTTGGAGTGTGATGTGGTCCCAATGACCGTTTGCCACCTCCTTCTTGGTCGACCATGGCAATTCGACCGTGGTGTCATCCACAATGGGCGAACAAATCACTATAGCTTCAAGATGAAAGGGAAGGAGTATGTGCTACGACCTATGTCTCCTAGTCACGTGATAGCCGACAAGCAAGCCACACATCCTAGAGACAAGAGTGAGAAAGTGATCCACCCCAAAGTGAGTGAGAGCCACAAGCCAAATTTGAGAGACTCTTCGCCTAGAGAGAAAAACCTCATTCTATTTGCCACCAAAAGTGAGATGAGAGAAGTGTGTGAGCACCCATCGAGTGTGATGCACTTTGTCCTTGTGTGCAAGGATGGAGAACCAAAAACTAACACCATTCACGAGCTACCTTTGGTGTTTCAATCTCTTTTGCAGGAATTTCAAGATGTTTTCCCCGATGAGCTACCTCCGGGTCTTCCTCCTCTTCGAGGCATTGAGCATCGAATCGACCTCATCCCCGGAGCGCCGCTACCAAACAAAGCTCCATACCGAGTCAATCCGGAAGAAACCAAGGAGATTCAACGGCAAGTACAACAACTCATCGACAACGGTCATGTACGTGAAAGCCTAAGCCCTTGTGCCGTTCCGGTTATTCTTGTGCCTAAGTCCGATGGAAGTTTCCGCTTGTGTTCCGATTGTAGACCTATCAATGCTATTACCGTTCGATATAGGCATCCCATTCCTCGCTTAGATGACATGCTTGATGAACTTAGTGGAGCCAACTTTTTCTCAAAAATTGATCTTAAAAGTGGCTATTATCAAATACGCATACAAGAGGGTGATGAATGGAAAACTGCTTTCAAAACCAAATTTGGTTTATATGAGTGGTTAGTGATGCCCATGGGTCTTTCGGAAGCTCCCGGTACTTTTGTGCGTCTTATGCATCATGTGCTTCGTCCTTATATTGGAGTCTTTGTTGTGGTTTACTTTGATGATATTCTTGTGTTTAGCAAAACCATGAAAGAGCATATTAACCATGTTAAATATGTGTTGCAAACTCTTCGCAAGGAAAGTCTTTATGCAAACTTGAAAAAATGCACTTTTGGCGTTGACAAAGTGGTTTTCTTGGGATTTGTTGTCTCTTCAAAAGGTGTTCATGTTGATGAAACTAAAATTGAAGCAATTAAAACTTGGCCCCAACCAACCAATTTGCAACAAGTCTGAAGTTTTCTTGGTCTTGCGGGTTTCTATCATCGCTTTGTGAAAGATTTTAGCACAATTGCCGCTCCTTTGCATGCTTTGAGCAAGAAGAATACTCCCTTTGTTTGGGGAACTTTGCAATCAACCGCTTTTGATGAGCTCAAGTCTTTGCTTACTCATGCTCCAATTCTTGCTTTGCCCAATTTTGACAAAACTTTTGAGGTTCATTGTGATGCAAGTGGTACAGGAATTGGCGGAGTTTTGATGCAAGAAAACGAGCCATTGCTTATTTTAGTGAAAACTCTCCGTGCTCAACTTAATTATCCCATATATGACAAAGAATTGTATGCTTTAGTGCGTGTGCTACATGTTTGGGAACATTACCTTAGACCGCATGAGTTTGTCATCCATACCGATCATGAAACGCTTAAGTACCTCAAAGGTCAAACTAAATTGAACAAGCGTCATGCCAAATGGAGTGAATTCATTGAATCTTTTCCTTATGTGATCAAGTACATTAAGGGTAAAGAAAATGTAGTTGCCGACGCGCTTTCACGCATAAACATGCTTGTCACTCAACTTGAGTTGAATGTTATTGGTTTTGAGCATATAAAAGACTTGTATGAGCATGATCCATCTTTAGCTTCTCCTTATGCTAAGTGTTTGACGCATACGTCTTGGGAACAATATTACATCAAGGATGGTTACCTTATGAGAGCTAACAAACTTTGCATTCCCGAGTCTTCTCTTCGTTTGCTCCTTTTGCAAGAGGCTCATGGAGGCGGCCTCATGGGACACTTTGGACGTGACAAGACATTCGCCGCACTCTCCAACAACTACTTTTGGCCCAAGATGTTCTGCGACGTCTCACGCTTCACCAACCGATGCTACACATGTCGCAAAGCTAAGTCTAAAGCTCAATCTCATGGTCTTTACATGCCTCTTCCTATTCCATATCAACCATGGGAAGACATTAGTATGGATTTTGTACTAGGTTTGCCTAGGACTCAAAATGGCAAGGATTCCGTCTTTGTTGTTGTGGATAGATTTTCTAAAATGGCACATTTCATTCCTTGCAACAAGATAGACGATGCTTCACATGTTGCAAATCTCTTTTGTAGGGAAATCTTGCGACTCCATGGCGCACCAAAGACAATCGTCTCCGATCGTGACGTCAAGTTCTTGAGTTACTTTTGGAAGACCCTATGTGCCAAGCTCGGAATCAAGCTCTTGTTCTCCTCGGCATACCATCCTCAAACCGACCGCCAAACGGAGGTGACGAACTGCACACTATCCACTCTACTTCGTGTCTTGATCAAGAAGAACATCAAGGAGTGGGAACCATGTCTACCCATCGCCGAGTACGCCTACAACCGTGCAAGACATTCAACTACCGGCAAGTCCCCCTTCGAGGTCGTCTACGGTTTCAACCCGTTGTCCCCATTGGACATTCTACCACTTCCTCTCCAAGCGCGCACCAACATGGATGCAAGTGAACAAGCAAGGTACATCAAGAAGATGCACGAAGAAACAAGGCACACCATCGAGCGCCAAGTACAACGCCAAGCAAACAAGCTCAACGCCAACAAGCAACCCATCGTCTTCAACATTGGTGATCTAGTGTGGTTACACCTTCGCAAGGACCGCTTCCCCAAAGAACGCAAGTCCAAACTTCTCCCTCGAGCCGATGGACCTTTCAAGGTACTAGCACGCTACAACGACAACGCTTACAAGATCGACATACCTCGTGACAAGTACAACGTGAGCGACGTCTTCAACGTCATGGACCTCGTACCTTTCCATGGAGATGAAGCTTTTGATCCGAGGTCGGATCTCTCCCAAGGGGGAGATGATGCGGAGCATCCCACGATCATCCCCATGCATCCACAACCGTCTCATCAAGAGCCAAGAGGACCCATGACTAGAGCACGAGCTCGAGCTCTCGAGACCGAGGTGACTTCTCTCCTTAGTGAAATATCATATGACCCTCTCGAGACATGGCTACTACCTCAATCCGGAATGTTGTGCATGCTTAGGTACCAAGGAACCAACCTAGGAGAAGCTGCAGCCCAAGATGGACACCAAGAGCAAGAGGAGGAGCTGCAGAGTCCAGAGGAAGCGGTACTACCGCTCAAGCCAAGCGGTACTACCGCCCAATGAAGCGGTACTACCGCTCAAGCCAAGCAGTACTACCGCTGAGCCGAGCCAAGCGGTACTACCGCTCTCCATCCGCCTACTTCCATAAAACCCGACACACTCCAGAATCGAGCAGGCGTCAGAGCGGTATTATCACCACCAAGCGGTACTACCGCTGAAAGCGGTACTACCGCCTGAAGCACGCAGTACTACCGCCTGCTGCGTGCAGCGTTTGGCCGAGGCCCATGTACTCTTTCGCCCCAACTTACCCCTTGGAGGTCCTAGACTATAAATAGACCTTCCCTCATCCTTTCTAGGGTTAGCTTTGGATTTGCTCATATTTCGTGTGAGAGCCTTTGCTCATCCACTTGGTTACTTCTCCTTCGAGATCAGGACCTCTACGGAGAAGATCCCCAAGCGGATTCAAGACCCCTCCTAGGGTGGACCCCATCAAGACCTCCTCATGGAGAAGAACGGCTACCCTTGTATCCTACCCTTTGTTGTCCTTGAATCTTGTGCCACTCTATGTGTTTGATAATCTAGCACTTGTGTGATCGTTTTCTTGGTTGAGTGAGTGATCTCTCTCGTCCTCCCGTGTTTTCCTCGTGTTCTTCCGCTCGTTCTTCGTGTTCCTCGTAGGGATTCTCTCCAAGCGTGAAAGATCGTCCACGTAGGGTTTCGCCCTACATCAGCCAGGCACATGTAATTTCGAAATACTTAAGTATAGGCTGTTTTTAGAGTCCGTATGTGTGGGGAAACAAGAGTTAGGGTTGATTTCGGACCCCTCCACCAAGGGCCACGAAATTCCCCCCCTCTTCCTCCATATATACAGCCCTTAGGGCACCGTTTAGACCTTGGGTTTTGTTTAGATTAAAAGTTCGCCATAGCTGCAACTTCGTGTACTTCGTTTGTGTTCAACGACTGACAAAGCGCCACAGAACCCCACCTTGATCAATAAAGCTTTCATCTTATATTCGCAATATCCAGATTGCAATCTCAGTTTCTTGCTTGTTCTTCGTTTGCTCGCAGGAAACAGACCCTCGTGGTCAGGTTGATCGTGCTCCGTCGTGGTCAATAACCTCTCGGAGTTGGTTTAGCGATTGCTAAGGCGCGACGCCCTCAAGACGTTCAGTAGTCGGATCGTCAAAGTCGACTTCCTCCAAAGCGAAAACCCACATCTCATCGAAAGACGGGACACCTTTGCTGATGAGGACATCAATACCATTGTTACACCCACAGCCCCTACTGCTACATATACTGGACCAATTACTAGAGCTCACAGACGCCAATTAAATTATCAGTACTTTCGTTTCTTGGTAATGATTCTAATGTTCATGAGAATATGATGCTGCCTAAATTGGATACATTTGTTTTGCTTACAAATGAAGGCCCTAGCTTGGAGAAGGATGGACATTGGAGCAAGAACAAGCATGGAGATAATGCCATGCATAAGGAGAACAAGAACGGAGTTACAAGTGATGATTCCAGGACTTTGAAGCCACCCTAATGAGTGCATGAGGCCTTGGACGAAATATACAAGATGCCACTTCATAATATTCGTCCATAGGCTATTCTAGGTGTTGCGTCACCTTATTATTGGGCCAGGCCCATGTAATTTCGAAATACTTAAGTATAGGCTGTTTTAGAGTCCGTATGTGTGGGGAAACAAGAGTTAGGGTTGATTTGGACCCCTCCACCAAGGGCCACGAAATTCCCCTCTTCCTCCATATATACAGCCCTTAGGGCACCGTTTAGACCTTGGGTTTTGTTTAGAATAAAAGTTCGCCATAGCTGCAACTTCGCATTTCGTTTGTGTTCAACGACTGCACAAAGGCGTCACGAACCCCACCTTGATCAATAAAGCTTTCATCTTATATTCGCAATATCCAGATTGCAATCTCAGTTTCTTGCTTGTTCTTCGTTTGCTCGCAGGAAAGCAGACCCTCGTGGTCAGAGTTGATCGTGCTCGGCGTGGTCAATAACCTCTCGGAGTTGGTTTAGCGATTGCTAAGGCGCGACGTCCTCAAGACGTTAAGTAGTCGGATCGTCAAAGTCGACTTCCTCCAAAGCGAAAACCACATCTCATCGAAAGACGGGACACCTTTGCCCCTATCATTTGCCTTTATCATACGAGGTGCCACATCATATGGGCCTCCAACCACAAGACGGTGACAAGAAGGTTGAGCACGGGACTATCCCTTCAACCAAGGCGGCGATAGGAGTTGATCATGGAGACATTTGCACCAACATCTCTCAGACACCCACATATCATGAGATGACCCAATTGCCATGTGAGGAGAGCCACCAACCCATGAGTGAGATGAGTGACTCCACCCTATATGACATTGATTGCATTTCCTATGAGAGGATGAGTGTGACCACCACTAGTCCCACATTTGAGAGCATGCCACACATCCTATGTGAGGTTGAGAGCCATTTGAGTGACTTCACCAACCATACGAGTGAGAGCATCATATTGGGAGTGAGTGAGCCACAACACTTAGTGAGTGAGGTAGTTGACACGGCATGTGAGGCTACTATGATTTCTAACGGTGAACCTCTACTCCTAGTGTGTTTTCTTCTTTGGTGCTAGGTCTCCTACATGACGACACGCCTATCCTCAACGAGTCCATCCCTCCAATGGAGACGACGATGGCCATGGTGGACAATGATGCAACCCCCACATGGTTCCATCAATATGAAGATGACAACGATTGGATCTTCAACACCTCACCTACAACACATGAGCGACCTTCCAAAGGTTACAGAGGTGACGGTGCTTCTCTTGTCCCACTAGTGGACTCTCTTGACATCGATTGCTCCCATGATGTTGACCCACCTATTACCATGCTTCATGCTAGTGAAACTTCTTCATGCCTTGACTTACCTATTTATGATGAATGTGATGATGAGCATGTTGAGTTGCCTAGTTGTGATGCTATGCTCCATAGGATATCTTGTGAAAATTCTTTTGGTCACATCATGTTTGACAACCCATTGAACTTGTCATATGCTATGAGTGAGATCTCCCATATAGCCTCATTTCAATCTCAACATAGTAACTATGCATGCCCCGTTAACATAAATCCCATTTGCACTTAAGGCATAGATGACGAGATGATGGTCATTGGCTTTTGTTTCTCTTGTGATGATAGTGGCATGCTTCCTTTACATGATTTGCGCAATTCATCTACTATGTCATGCCATGATCACATTGTTCCGAATATGCATTGTTTTGGATGTTGTCAATATTCTCCATGTGATGTTTCCATTAATGCTCATGAGGAGACCCCCATAGTTTCCTCATATATATTAGGAGATTTTGATACATTCCATACTTTGCATAATTCCCATAATTGCGTGCACCATATGCATTCCATGAATAACAATGGTCTAGATATTTCCCATGATGCATTACACAATTTGAGTCTCCATTATGCTATACATAACAACAAACCTATCATGATGGATGACATGTTTCTATATCGCGCATCTCATTTATTTGAGCATTGGCTATTTTGTGCTAACAAACACACGCACGTGCGCATCATGATGGATGATGTGTACATCTACCACGAACACACAATTTTCCCTTTGTCTTTGTTTTGTGTAGGTACCCACATACACTCGTCAACTTCTCAATCCCATGAGTTGACGAAACGAGCTCTTGAGAGCAATGACGATTTGTGATCCCGTGGACTATCCTTACCACCATTCCCTCCGTGCAAGGACTACTTGCATCTCTTCTACTTGGCTCTCACACGGCTATGGGCTATCAACCATTTGTCACCTTATGCTCATTTTTCCGTGTTCACTTTGCATGTTATGCTTGCTTCTATGCCTTTGCCATGCAATTGTGACCATTGCTTGCATTTACCAATGATTCACAATTATGCTACTTCTATGTGTATTTGCATCCTTGGTGGAGATCCTTGTTGCTATTGCCATGTTTATCATGTGCCTCATGCTATTGATGCTATTTTGCTCATACCTTGCCTTCATGCTTGTGATATGTCATGCGAAGTATTCATGCACGCTATTTGCACCCATGACATGCTTGCCATGATTCCTTCTAGTACGTTGCATCTCCGCACTACTAGCTTGCTTGATTTGATCGCTATGATTGCTTGCTATTTTGCATCACCCATGTTCCACTATTACTCGCTTTCTTGGGTTGATGACATATTTGTTCATGCCTCTCACTTGATTTGTCTTGATCATTGTCTCTTGTCTCCATTAGTTGCATCTCTCATATCACCTTGTGTTAAGTGCCAACTTGCTATGCTTATTGATCATGGAGACTTGGACATATTACTTGTGATGCATGCTTGCTTACTTGAGCCTATTGTCTTTGGTTGTAGTTGCATCATATGCTTTCATACAATACCACACCTTGTTCTTTCTTATGATAAGAATGATGAAAACACTTGTTGGGTATCTCGCCCCTCGAATGATAGGTCTTGCATTTGCACTAACCTCATTTGTTTTTCCGAGTGTTTGTCATGTTCTTTCATTTTGAAGGATTCACAAGGCGGTACCATAAAAAGACATTTTGGTTATGTGAAGGCATACAAGATGCGCAACTCCATCATCCTTGAGAAACTCCTAAAGGTGACCTCCTTCCCTTTGAGCCATCCTCAAGTACGCATATTGGATGGGCCATTCTTCATTGTTGTTTCCTTCTTGTTGTCTACATGATACATCTATTGGATGGAGGACCGACATTGGAGATGGACCATATGGACCTTCAAGTTGAGGAGTGCTCGGACTTAGTGGATTCACCAACGGACCACCATTTCTACCACAACATTGAGCCATGGTACAACAACTCCCATAACAAGTTTGCACTTTATACATGGATTGACTTGCATTATGATTGCCTTGGTGCATCTTGTATTTCTATGTCATCCATGATATATGAGCTTGTGCATTTCCTTAGCAAATTTGTTGTGATCTTTCTTGATGGCACAATCATACATCGTGATCATATTGCCTACCATCAATTGCATGATAACATAATCATATTGAGCATCCATTGCCATATTCATGCTATTGATAAAACCGTCTCACTATGACATCATTTTGCACCGTGGTTGCAATGATCATACTTACAACAAATTTGTGTGCACAATGATTGCATTTCCTCCCATGAATGCTTTGCATCTCATTCTAGATCATCTTGATAAGCTTCATGCGCTTTGTCACGACCAATCTTGCTGCACGGACTCATTCTTACATGATGGACACTTTGTGCTCGCTAACCATTGTATTCCCGAGTGTTGCTTGTGTTTGCTCTTTTTGCATGTCTATCTCTCCGGCGACACCTTGGACTACTTGGATTGTGCCATGTCTTCAACTTCGTCCAACTACAAGTCCGTCTACGACAACCGTTTCCATGGTGATGAGGATCACGATCCGAGGTCGGATCTTTCCCAAGGGAGGGGATATGATGCGGAGCATCGCACGTACATCCCCATGTACAATCCGACTACTCTCCAAGCCCCAAGAGGACATATGACGAGACCTCGACCATACGCCATACGACACAAGGTGAACTCACTCCTCCTCGAACCGTTACTTTCCTCATGTGAGACATGGCTACTACCTCATGCATGGACCTTGCATACACTCTGGTACAACCGAGACGACCATGGAGGATCCAAGGACCAAGGCCAAGCACGAAAGAGGAGAAGGAAGAAGAAGCAGGGACAAGCTTCTGGAAAGCCCGGACCTTCCGGCCTGCCCGAATCCTCCGGCCTGCCCGGAACCTCCGGCCCCCGGAGTCCAGACCAGCCCCGAGCACGCCAACTCTCTGGTTAGCCCGGAACCCGGCCGGAACCAGCCCGGAACTTCCGGAGCCCGGAACTTCCGGCCCCGCCCGGAACTTCCGGCCTGTCTGCGCACAGGTATTGGGTCGAGCCCATGTATCCCTTCGCCCTCACTTACCCCTTTGTGGGCTAGCACTATATATACTCCCCCACCTCCTCCTAGTTAGGGTTAGCAAAGGATTAGCTCATGTTTGTGTGAGAGCTTTGCTCATCCACTTGGTTACCTTCTCCTCTGAAACGTGCCTCCATCAGAGAAGATCCCCCAAGCGGATTCAAGACCCCTTCAAGGGAAGACAATCAAGACCTCCTCACGGAGAAGAACTCGGTTACCTTTTGTATCGTCCTTTGTTGATCATGGATCGTGTATCTCTCCTTGTGTTCATCGATCTGGCACATGTGTAATCGAATCTTGTTGGTTTGAGTGATTCTCTTGTGTTTTCCCCCGTGATTTCCCTCATCCTCTTCCGCTCGTTCTTCGTGTTTCCCCGTAGGATCCACTCTAATCGTGAAAGATCTTCACATAGGGTTCCACCCTACATCACATAGTTTGCTCATCATCTTCCTTCACATTGGCTCGAATCATGACTATCTCCATTTCCTTGTAGTATTCTTCAACACTCTTTGTTCCTTGCTTGAGGAGTTGGAGTTTCTTGAAGAGGTCGCGACTGTAGTAGGTTGGCACAAAACCTGCTCTCATGACATCTTTCATTTGAGCCCAAGTGGTGATTGGAGGTTCACCTCTTGCTTGTCGCCTTTCAAGGATTTGTTCCCACCATATGAGCACATAGTCTTGGAACTCAAGTGATGCCATAGCGATTTTCTTCTCTTCATCGTAGTTGTGCAAACGAAAGATTTTGTCGACCTTCAATGCCCATGAGAGGTACTCTTCGGGGTCATTGCTTCCATTGAACTTGGGCATGGTGAATTTGAGCTTTCCATATCGTTGCTCTTCATTGTGTTGTTGGCGATGGTGATGATGACGTCCTTGACGTGGATGGCAATCGTCTTCATGTTGCTCTTGGTGTGGAGGAAGTCCATGATCAACTTGCTCTTGTTGAACTTGAGGTTAAGGTGGAGCTTGACGAGCTTGTGGAGGGGCTTGAGGAACTTGACGTTGTGCATGGGGTTGGTAGTTCCTCTCTTGGATTTCTTCTCGAAGGGCTTCCTCTTGATTACGCCGTTCGCGATTGCGGTTGGCGATGGATCGACTTGATTCTTGAAGGGCACGTTGCGCTTCAAGAGCTTGCGCTTCGCGTTGTTGTTGAAGACGTTGAGCCTCGGCGTCTTGTTCGTCTTGGTGTAGACGTGCTCGTTCTTCCTCTTGGCGCCGTAGTCGTTGTCGTTCTTGAGCTTGGGCAAAAGCGGCTTGGTTTGATTGAGGACGAGGGACTTGCTCATCGACTTGCTCTTGTGAATGCTTGTCATGTAGCAGGTTGCGAGATACATGACGGTCTTGACGCGCGGCTCATCGAAGAGTGTTCGATGACGGTGTACTTGAGTCGTAGAAGGTGTCGTCGGAGTGTCGACTCGAGCGGCTCCTTCTTGATGATGAAGAAGTGGAATGATGCCGGTTCCTCATCAAGGCATGGATCTCGTCCATTCTTGCATCATTCTCTTGCTTGTGAGCGTCGAACTTGTTGTCGAAGTAGTCTCTTGTACGTTGCTCGGAGAGTCGCAAGTCGGTGGCGAGGTTGTCGATGCGGTCGCTCATTGCTTGTTGCTCTTGGTGCAACGCTTCGTCACAGCACCAAAGAGGTGGCTCTTGGTGACGTATGATGACATGTCGTCGTCTTGCTCGAGGAAGAGTGGGTTGGTAGAAGTACTTGGCCTATCCATCATTCCAAGCAAAAATATGTGAGTGGTAGAAGGAGAAGAACTTATACCAATGTACCGTTGACCGATGTTGATGATGAATCAAGTTCACTCAAATGCGGACAATGAAATAGCACTATTGGTACCAATCCTTGTCGGTTCTCACACCTACACAAATAAAAGCTTATGGTGGAGCTTGGTGAGGATGGTGGCACAAAATTTGATGCAATTGTAAGTGAGCTTCAATAATGTTGGAAAAGGTACACAAATTTGCAAATGCAACAAGTAGACCAAGCAAATAATGGTACACGGAAACACACACGCAAATAGATAAGTGGGATTGTGCAAACCAAAAGTGAGCTAAAATGTGGAATCCACGAAAATGCTCTTGTTGCACAATACTAGAGAGACGCTAGCATGATTGCACAATAGGCGGATACAGAACTTGTGCACAACCTACTAGGCAAAAATGCAACTATCTCTATCCCACGTATGCTATATGTATGGTATTTCGGTGCTATGATCCAAGATGATCCAATGTGACAATCTTAATGTAGTATGATGCTATGGTTCTTGCTCATAAGCTCTTTGCTTATCTTTCCTCTTTGCTTAAAAGCTTGGGTGGCTCTTTCACTCTTGAGCTCTTTTCTCATGCAAAACTTCATGAACCAAGATAGCAATTGTTATGCTATGACAACTTTGTGACACACAAATGGATCCCAAGATATGCACCACGGTGGTATGGTATGTATGCTATGGAGTATGATCACTAATGTGCACAAGTCACGTTGCCGGCAATACTCAATGGCTAGTCTCGATGGGTAAGCTACGCAAAAGTAAGGCCATGTGGGTATCAATGCAATTGCAAGGTATGACAAAGATGTCGATGATGTTACCGCCCTTGGCGATGATGTGACCCTTGCAAAGATGAGTCGAGGTGATGATGAAGTCGAACCGTACCTAGATAGCCGAAACACAATAGGACACGGGAACCACAACTCAAAATCTAAAGGACCAAAATGTGGCAAAATCGTCATAGGATGTATTGGGGAGGATGGTGGTGGTTAAACTGAAGAATTTCAGTTTCGTCAGGGTTTCATGGACGTCCGGGATTTTCCGGTCATCCGGCAGTTCCTGGGGCTCCAGACGTCCGTAAAGCGTCGGTCGTCTGGCGAGGTCGGGGTCAACGCGAGTTGGGCCTAGGCGATTTTGAGGCGGAAGAAGATGGTGAGGTCAAAATTGAGCGGATTGATGGATGGAAAAGGGTGGGAAGGGTGGGAAAAGCTAGATCCACACGTAGCAACTCAAATCCATGGACCAAATCCAACAAAATCTCAACTCAACAACAAATTACAAAAAAAATTGGGGCTATTTTTGGTGGGGAATTTTTGGATTTAGGAAGAAAACAACAAAATCAAGCTAGAAAACACGGGGTAGGGGCTCCAAAAACGTGATCAACGTGGCTCTGATACCAAGATGATGTAGGGCGGAACCCTAATCGGAGATCTTTCACGTTTTGAGGGGATCCTACGAGGAGAACACGATGAACAAGCGGAAGAACACAAGAACAAACACACAAGAGGACCACTAAACCGACAAGTTTCGATTACACAAGGGCTAGATCACCGAACGCATAAGGTAGCCCAACATTCAAAGTCAACAAAGGTAAGATACACGAGTAACCGGTCTTCTCCGAGAGGAGGTCTTGATGGGGTCCACCCTAGAAGGGGGTCTTGAATCCGCTTGGGGGATATTCTCCGTAGAGGTCCTGAGCTCCGAGGAGAAGTAACCAAGTGGATGAGCAAGGTTCTCACACAAACATGAGCTAAACCAATGCCAACCCTAACTAGGAGGAGGAGGGGGTCTATTTATAGTCTTAGTGCAAAAAGGGGCGAAGTGAACGGGTACAAGGGCTCCAGCCCGCGGTCGCGGCCACACAGGTGTCGGACGTCCGGAGGCTGTCGAACGTCCGTAAATCCGGCTCGGGTGCTGGTCGGTCGGTCGTCCGGAGGCTTCCGTCTTCCATAGATTTGGTTCTGGTTGCTGTGCGTCGGTCGTCCGGAGAGGGCCGGCCGTCCGGGGCTTCGGGAAGGCCCGGACGTCCGTGGAGCGTTGGACGTCCGTAGATTCGGTTCTGGTACGGGTCGTCCGGTCGTCCGGTGGCGTCGGTCGTCCGTGGCCTGGGGAGTCGTCGGACGCCCGGACTTGGTCGGACGTCCGATGCGTGTAGCTTCAGCAGCTTTTCTTCTTCTTCTTCAACGTGCTTGGGGTCCTCGTCGCCTTGGCTCTTGCAAGTAGTTGTTCCTTGGCTCGTTCCCAAGTACCTGATTACACATAGGGTTTCGGAATGAGGTAGTAGCCATGTCTCGTGAGTAGGAAGAGAGAGTTCGGAGAGGAGCGAGTTCACCTTATCTTCTATGGCCTCAGCTCGGGCTTGAGTCATGGGTCCACGTGGTGTTGAGGAAGATGTAGGTGCGTCCATGGGGATGAGTGAAGGATGCTCCGTATCACATGAGCCTTGCTTCATATCGCCAGACGAGGGCCCCGCCTTGCGCCACCCTCGACCACCGTTGGGGCGTCCGGAAACCAGGACGGTGCCAAGGGGCAAAGGGGACGCTAGCGGCACCCTCGGCGACCATGGGCCCTCTGCCGGGGGGAGGGCTCGCCGGCGCCTCGCCGGCAGAGGACCTACCTCCGGGCTACGCCTTGCTCCGTGTGGCACGGGGGAGGGCCTGGCTCCAGACCCCTCCCATGCAGCCCCCAGTGCGCTACCCCCGGTTGGAGCAGTGCTGCCGGGTTGGGGTCGGCATCCGCCGCTGTGGCCTGGTTCACCTGCGACCCATGGTCAGCATAAGCTTGCTCCTGAGATATCAGTGGTACCCTGCGGTTGTTGTCGTTGGCGGGGTCGGTGAGGCTCCTGGGTGCCCAAAAGGCCTTGACCAGCATCTCTTCCTCCCAGCCCGGCTCAAGAAACGAGCAGGGGTCATCCTCTGGTGTGTACTCCCGATCCACCATGCACGACACATAGGCTTCCGAAATCGTCGCTCAGGAACCCCCGCTGAGGCGCCCTGCATCCCGCACCACCGGGCCCAGCGCGTCCCCCTGGTGGCTGTAGGGTGGTACCCCATTGTGGCCGCGCGGGGCAATGCCCGCACCTGCGCCACCCGGGGGAAGCGCATGCGCTACCGGATGTTCGACACCGTCTGGAGTGCGGAGTTGAGGTGTGCGGGCCACCTGGAGTGCGGAGTTGATGTCTCCTTGGGCGGACGGTGCCGCCCTGACAGGCCAAGCTGCCCAATGGTCGGCGTTGGTCCTTGGGTCGCCGGACATCGGAACTGCGGGGTGTTGGCGGATCAGCTGACGGAAGAGAGGCTTCAGCGCACCCCTACCTGGCGCGCCAAATGTCGGATTCTGGGTTCCGTCAAACCCTTAAGGTTCGAACACTGGGGTGTGCACGAAGATCTCTCCCTTCCTAGCTCGCTCTCGCAACGATCTCAAGGCGTAGCTCGCCGAACCCAAGAGACAAGAGACACGAGAGTTTATACTGGTTCGGGCCACCGTTGTGGTGTAATAACCTACTCCAGTGTGGTGTGGTGGATTGCCTTGTAGGCTGAGGATGAACAGTACAAGGGATGAACAGCCTCCTGAGGAGAGGTGTTCTTGAGCTTGGTGAGCTTGTGTGTGTGAGGATGGTCTAAATGATCCGTCCCCTTGCTAGGGTGGTGGCTACTCCTATTTATATAGGCCCTGGTCCTCTTCCCAAATATTAGGCGGGAAGGGATCCCACAACGGCCAATTTCGAAGGGAGACAACTAGTACAAGCTATCCTGACAAAAGATGGTCTTCGCCTACCAAAGGCTCTGGTTGTGACGCCGTCGTGGGCTCCGCGGTGACCTCTGTCCTGCTGGTCTTGGTCTCATTGCACCGATATGGAAACCTTTGCCTGACGCCTCGGGACTCCTCGCCTCCGCTTGCCCCTTTAGCACCAAAGAGGCAACGTGTACTCAGTGCTCGCTGGCGCCCATCTAGCCTTGGTCGTGATGGCTCACGTCATGATGTAGGGCGGAACCCTATGGTGACGATCTTTCACGTTTGGAGCGGATCCCTACGAGGAACACGAAGAATGAGCGGAAGAGCGCGAGGGAAATCACGGGGAAAACACAAGAGAATCAATCAAACCAACAAGATCAATCACACATGTGCTAGATCAATAAACACAAAGGGAGATACATGATTCAAGGTCAACAAAGGACGATACAAACGGTAGCCGTTCTTCTCCATGAGGAGGTCTTGATGGGGGCCACCCAAGAGGGGGTCTTGAATCCAAGGTGGATCTTCTCCGAAGAGGGGCCGTGGTCTCTCTCGTGGAGTAGATCCGGTATGGATGAGCGAAGCTCTATCTAACAATGAGCTAAATCAACGCTAACCCTAGCTAGGAGGAGGTGGAGGAGTATATATAGTCTATGTCCACGAAGGGGTAAGTGAGAGAGAGGATACATGGGCCTCGGGCCCGAACACTGTGCGCAGACAGGTACCGGACGTCCGCAGGGGGCCGGTCGTCCGGTGGCTCGTGGGCGTCCGGACGTCCGGTAGTCTCCGGACTTTCGCTAATTCGGCTCGGGTGTTGTGGCACCGGTCGTCCGGTGGGGCCGGTCGTCCGCTCGCTGGGAGGTATGGCCGGTCGTCCGGTCCTGGACGGACGTCCGCTCGCTGTAGCCTGGTACTTGGCGCAGGTTTGCTTCAGGTGCCGGACGTCCGGTCCCGACCGGTCGTCCGGTGGCTGGAGTTTCTTTGGCAGCTCTTCTTCTTGGTCCTTGTACTTGGCGTCCTCGCTAGCTGTTCCTTTGGATGTGGTGACTTCGTGGCTTTCCTCCAAGTACCTGATCATGCATAGAACACACGTTGGAGGTAGTAGCCATATCTCACATGTAGAAAGTGATGGTTCGGAGAGGAGCGAGTTCACCTTGTGTCCAATGACGTATGTTCGAGGTCTCGTCATATGTCCACTTGGGGTTTGGAGAGTAGTCGGAGTGTACATGGGGATGAACGTGGGATGCTCCGCATCATCTCCTGATGAGGACATCAATACCAGTGTTACACCCACAGCCCCTACTGCTACATATACTGGACCAATTACTAGAGCTCGCGCACGCCAATTAAATTATCAGGTACTTTCGTTTCTTGGTAATGATTCTAATGTTCATGAGAATATGATTCTGCCTAAATTGGATACATTTGTTTTGCTTACAAATGAAGGCCCTAGCTTGGAGAAGGATGGACATTGGAGCAAGAACAAGCATGGAGATAATGCCATGCGGAAGGGGAACAAGAACGGAGTTACAAGTGATGATTTCAGGACTTTGAAGCCACCATAATGGATGCATGAAGCCTTGGACGAAATATACAAGATGCTACTTCATAAATGTCGTCCCGAGGCTATTATAGGTGCTGCGTCACCTTACTAGTGGGCCAGGCCCTTGTAATTTCGAAATACACAAGTATAGGCTATTTTTAGAGTCCGTATGTGTGGGGAAACAAGAGATAGGGTTGATTTCGGACCCCTCCACCAAGGGCCACGAAATTCCCCCCTCTTCCTCCATATATACAGCCCTTAGGGCACCGTTTAGACCTTGGGTTTTGTTTAGATTAAAAGTTCGCCATAGCTGCAACTTCGCTGCATTTCGTTTGTGTTCAACGACTGCATAAAGGCGCCACAGTAACCCCACCTTGATCAATAAAGCTTTCATCTTATATTCGCAATATCCAGATTGCAATCTCAGTTTCTTGCTTGTTCTTGTTTGCTCGCAGGAAACAGGCCCTCGTGGTCGTTGATCGTGCTCGGCGTGGTCAATAACCCTCGGAAGTTGGTTTAGCGATTGCTAAGGCGCGACGTCTCGCACGCTAAGTAGTCGGATCGTCAAGGTCGACTCCCACAGAAACGATAGCCACCATCTCGTTGAAACATCGGGACACCTTTGCCTCTATCAAGTGCTATCAGATTTCCAGGTTGCTCGGTGAGATTTTACAATTTTCCATAGTTTAGATCGAGTCTGTTCTTCATACCAATAGTCCACGAAAAAGCCACAAAAAATTAGGTTAGTTCATCATATCCGAACCAATCGAGCCTTTGCATAATCTTTTTAGGGTTTTGCTTTGTTGAATTTGCGGTTGCATCGTCGTGTCTAGTTGCTGGTCTTAGCGTCTAGTCTTTTAGAGTTTCGAGTTCTGGTCATAAGTTGTCACGCCGCCACCGCACCATCATCATCGCCCCTGCCACCTACCATCACCGCTCCGAATCCGTATCCATATATCACCACCAATCCGTGTCCATATACCACCACCGATCCATCTCCATATACTACCACCGCTACCACCACCGCTGCCATATACCACCACCATATATCCACCACTAATTAGGTTTGTTTTCGAGATCCATCTAGTTTCCGATTCGTGTTTCCTTGCCGGAGTAGGTTTTGGAAAAAAAAAGAGTCTGGAAACCACCCTCCGTTTAGGCCCAAAATTTTCCGAAAACGCACTTGTCGAAAAATTTTCTGGCTATCCTATTTTTAGGTGTTTCTAAGTGTATTCAGACAGTCGCCGTTATAGAAAGTTTTTTTTTGACCTGTTTCCAGTTTTTGGGTCCGGGCAGTCAAAAAAAAATTTGGTCGAAAAAATTTCGTGCCCATCCTGTCAGTTTGACCTCGGAAGAGTTTTGAGACACTCGCCATTATAGTGATTTTTCGCAAAAAAAAAAGAGCAGTGCAAAAAAAAAAGCAGCGCAAAAAAATAGAGCGAAAAAAAATCCAGAGTGTGCTTTTCCCTTGTTTACGTGCAGCGCCGTGATTTTGTTAGTGTTTTAGGCTCGCGTCTCTAGCACGGTCTAGCCTAGGACCAGCACAAGATCGTCGTTGAGCGCTTATTCAACTTTGCATCTCTGAATTGATTATTGCTGACCTTTTTGCTACCATATTATAAGCCTTCCCAGCTCCACATACATCTACATCGTATGCGTTTGACTCTCCCCGTAATCGCTCTATCCAAGCTTTAAGAGTTTTACTACATCGGTTGCCGATCATCACCGCTGCTGGGTAAGAACTGGTAAGAATTTGAGATTTGCTTGACGGATTTGTGATCGTCCACCACACCACCACCACCACTTCCTAGTAGTCCGTCAATCATATTCTTGTGTGTTTCTATTGCTGCTAACCATGGCAGGATCACAAGTCGACGGATCGATCGGGAGAACATGACAAACAAAGCGCTACATGATAAGTTTCAACAAATGATGAGTGGGCAGGTGGAAGATGTGCTAAATAGATTTGAAGAGGCCATGGAGAAGATAGATGGCATTGAGAAGGCGTTCAAACAAAGCTTGATAACAAGTTTAATGAATTGCTCTGCGTCTACCACCACCACCACCGGTGCACCTAACGCACCTCTACTACAACAACAAGGACTACCTCCACATCGTGAAACAGCCCTCCGCCGAAGCTTCCCGTGTCCCTCTTCACTGGCCAAAGCTTTGGTGCTGCTGTTGATACTTATACGTGGCTCCTGCTGCTGCGGTGGGGAGGATGATTATGTGAGAGATTACGAGGATGAGGTTGATCAACATCGAACTACGTGCAACCACCAGCACCACAACCACCAGGTCGCCCACATGCAAATAATGGCAATGTTGGACTCCCCTTCAGTACGAGATCATGACCATCTCCCTAAACTGAAATTGAATATTCCACCATTTGAGGGTAGATATGTTCTGATATATATCTTACTTGGGAGTTAGAAACTGAACAACGATTTACATGTTTACAATATCCCGAGGAGAGACGTGTTCTGCTGCTGTTTGTGCTTTCACTAGCTTTGCATGTGTTTGGTGGTCGAACATTGTAGATTATATCCTGTTCCAGCTACTTGGGCTGCTTTGAAAACTGCTATGCGTACTCGTTGGGTTCCACCATATTATCAGCGTGAATTACTTCAAAATTGCAGCGCTTAAGACAAGGAAAAATTCGGTAGAAGAATATTATCAGGAATTACAAACTGGCTTGATTAGATGTGGTATTGTTGAGGAGAATGAAGCTATGCTTGCACGTTTTTCGGGTGGATTAAATAGAGAGATTCAGACCATTCTAGACTACAAGGATTATAATAATATCACTTGATTATTCCATCTTGCTTGTAAAGCTGAACGTGAAGTGCAGGATCGATGTGCCTTGGCGCGGACTAACTTTTCTGCAGGTCGACCTTCCTCATGGACACCACGTGCATCATCTACTTCCACACGCTCTACTACACGGCACCTCCGTGGCTGCCACCTCCAACCGTGATACAAGAAAGCAGGCACAACCACCACTATCCGCCAAGAGTACACCTTTGGGCCAACACAGAGCTCTTCTTCTTCCATGGCGTCAATAGGGCACACAAGTGATATTATTTGTCGTCGTTGTAAGGGAAGAGGACATTTTATGAGAGAATGCCAATCTCAGCGTGTGATGATTGCTACCGAGGATGGTGGGTATGAGTCTGCTAGTGACTATGATGAAGAGACTTTGGCTCTTATTACACATGAAGAACACGGTGTAGATGATTACGATCATGAGACGCAATACATGGCTCTTGAAGATCGACATGTATGAATGTTTAGTTGCTCAACGTGTTTTGAGTGTGCAGGTTACACAAGTGAGCAAAATCAGAGGCATAACTTGTTCCATACAAAGGAGTTGTGAAGGAACGTTCTATTCAAGGCCATCATAGATGGAGGAGCTGCAACAACTTGGCTAGCATGGATATGGTGGAGAAGCTTTCTCTCACCACAAGACCACATCCACATCCTTACTACATCCAATGGTTCAACAACAGCGGCAAGGTTAAGGTAACACGATCTGTTCGTGTGTATTTTAGTATCTCTACATATGCTGATTATGTTGATTGTGATGTGGTACCTATGCAAGCATGTTCCTTATTACTTGGTAGACCATGGCAATTTGATAAAATTCTGTACACCATGGTAGAAACAATCAGTATACTCTTGTTCACAAGGATAAAAATATTACTTTGCTTCCTATGACTCCTGATTCCATTTTGAAAGATGATATTAATAGAGCTAATAAAGCAAAACAGGAGAAAAATAGGAGTGAAAATCAGATTGTGGCAAAAGAATTTGAGCAACAAATGAAGCCTAATAATAAACCATCTAATGTTGCTTCTGAAATTAAACTGAAAAGTGCATGTTTATTTGCCACCAAATCTGATATTGATGAGCTAGATTCTAGCAAATCTGTTCGCTATGCTTTTGTGTGCAAAGAGGCATTATTTTCATTCGAGGACGTGCCTTCCTCTTTGCCCCTGCTGTCACTAACATTTTGCGGGAGTTCACGACGTCTTCCCACTAGGCGTGCCACCGGATTACCACCTATTCGAGGGATTGAGCATCAAATTGACTTAATTCCCGGTGCATCGCTACCCAACCGTGCACCATACCGTACCAATCCAGAGGAGACGAAGGAGATTATGCGTCAAGTACAGGAGCTGCTCGACAAAGGTTATATACGCGAATCTCTTAGTCCTTGTGTTGTTCCTATTATACTAGTGCCTAAAAAGGATGGTACGTCGCGTATGTGTGTTGATTGTAGAGGCATTAATAATATTACTATTCGTTATCGTCATCCTATTCCTAGGCCAGATGATATGCTTGATTAATTGAGTGGTTCTACAATATTTTCCAAAGTTGATTTGCGTAGTGGATACCATCAAATTCGTATGAAATTGGGAGATGAATGGAAAACAACATTTAAAACTAAGTTTGGATTATATGAGTGGTTAGTCATGCCTTTTGGGTTAACTAATGCACCTAGTACTTTCATGAGATTAATGAACGAAGTTTTACGTGCTTTCATTGGACGATTTGTGGTAGTTTACTTTGATGATATACTGATTTATAGCAAATCTTTGGAAGAACATTTGGAACATTTATGTGCTGTTTTTAATGCTCTATGTGATGCACGTTTGTTTGGTAACCTTGGGAAGTGCACCTTTTGCACCGACCGAGTATCTTTTCTTGGCTATGTTGTTACTCCACAGGGAATTGAAGTTGATAAAGCCAAGATTGAAGCTATTGAGAGTTGGCCGCAGCCCAAAACGGTCACACAAGTGAGGAGTTTTCTTGGACTCGCTGGTTTCTATAGGCGTTTTGTGAGAGACTTTAGCACCATTGCTGCACCTCTCAATGAGCTTACAAAGAAGGATGTGCCTTTTGTTTGGGGTACCGCATGGGAAGAAGCCTTCACGGTATTGAAAGATAAGTTGACACATGCTCCTTTACTCCAACTTCCCGACTTTAATAAGACTTTTGAGCTTGAATGTGATGCTAGTGGAATTGGATTAGGAGGTGTGTTATTACAAGATGGCAAACCTGTTGCATACTTTTCGAAAAATTGAGTGGGCCTAGTCTGAACTATTCTACTTATGACAAAGAATTATATGCTCTTGTTCGGACTTTAGAGACATGGCAACATTATTTATGGCCCAAAGAATTTGTTATACATTCTGATCATGAATCTTTGAAACATATTAAAAGTCAAGCTAAACTGAATCGTAGACATGCTAAATGGGTTGAATTCATTGAGACTTTCCTTATGTCATTAAACACAAGAAGGGTAAAGAAAATGTTATTGCTGATGCTTTGTCTCGTCGCTATACTATGCTTTCACAACTTGACTTCAAAATATTTGGTTTGGAGACCATCAAAGATCAATATGTGCATGATGCTGATTTTAAAGATGTAATGCATAATTGTAAAGAAGGAAGAACATGGAACAAGTTCGTTATTAATGATGGTTTTGTGTTCGTGCTAACAAGCTATGCATTCCTGCTAGCTCTGTTCGTCTTTTGTTGTTGCAGGAGGCGCATGGAGGAGGATTAATGGGACACTTTGGCGCCAAGAAGACGGAGGATATACTTGCTACACATTTCTTTTGGCCAAAGATGAGACGGATGTTGAGCGTTTTGTTGCTCGCTGCACTACATGTCAAAAAGCTAAGTCACGACTCAATCCTCATGGTTTATATATGCCTTTGCTCGTGCCTAGTGTTCCTTGGGAGGATATATCTATGGACTTTGTTTTAGGTTTACCTCGAACAAAGAAGGGAGGATAGCATATTTGTTGTCGTGGATAGATTCTCGAAAATGGCACACTTTATACCATGTCATAAAAGCGATGATCTTTGTTAATGTTGCTGATTTGTTCTTTCGTGAAATTATTCGCTTGCATGGTGTGCCAAATACTATTGTTTCAGATCGTGATACTAAATTTCTTAGCCACTTTTGGAGATGTTTATGGGCTAAGTTGGGGACTAAACTGCTTTTAGTACTACTTGTCACCCCAAACTGATGGATAAACTGAAGTAGTCAATAGAACATTGTCTACTATGCTTAGGGCTGTTTTGAAGAATAATAAGAAAATGTGGGAAGAATGCTTGACTCATATTGAATTTGCTTATAATCGTTCATTGCATTCTACTACTAAGATGTGCCCTTTTGAAATTGTGTATGGCTTCCTACCTCGTGCACCTATTGATTTGTTGCCTCTTCCATCTTTGGAGAAGGTTAATTTTGATGCTAAAGAACGTGCTGAATTGATTTTAAAATGCATGAGATAACTAAGGAAAACATTGAGCGTATGAATGCTAAATATAAACGTCTTTGGAGATAAGGGTAGAAAACATGTTGTCTTTGCACCTGGAGATCTTGTTTGGTTACATTTGCGTAAGGATAGGTTTCCTAATTTGCGCAAATCAAAGCTAATGCCACGTGCTGATGGTCCATTTAAGGTGTTAGAGAAAATAAATGATAATGCATATAAACTTGAGCTGCCTGCAGATTTTGGGGTTAGTCCCACTTTTAACATTGCAGATTTGAAGCCTTGTTTGGGTGAGGAATATGAGCTTCCGTCGAGGACGACTTCATTTCAAGAAGGGGAGGTTGATGAGGACATCAATACCAGTGTTACACCCACAACCCCTACTGCTACATATACTGGACCAATTACTAGAGCTCGCGCACGCCAATTAAATTATCAGGTACTTTCGTTTCTTGGTAATGATTCTAATGTTCATGAGAATATGATGCTGCCTAAATTGGATACATTTGTTTTGCTTACAAATGAAGGCCCTAGCTTGGAGAAGGATGGACATTGGAGCAAGAACAAGCATGGAGATAATGCCATGCGGAAGGGGAACAAGAACGGAGTTACAAGTGATGATTTCAGGACTTTGAAGCCACCATAATGGATGCATGAAGCCTTGGACGAAATATACAAGATGCTACTTCATAAATGTCGTCCCGAGGCTATTCTAGGTGCTGCGTCACCTTATTAGTGGGCCAGGCCCTTGTAATTTCGAAATACACAAGTATAGGCTATTTTTAGAGTCCGTATGTGTGGGGAAATAAGAGATAGGGTTGATTTCGGACCCCTCCACCAAGGGCCACGAAATTCCCCCTCTTCCTCCATATATACAGCCCTTAGGGCACCGTTTAGACCTTGCGTTTTGTTTAGATTAAAAGTTCGCCATAGCTGCAACTTCGCGTACTTCGTTTGTGTTCAACGACCAGACAAAGGCGCCAGTAACCCCACCTTGATCAATAAAGCTTTCATATTATATTCGCAATATCCAGATTGCAATCTCAGTTTCTTGCTTGTTCTTCGTTTGCTCGCAGGAAACAGGCCCTCGTGGTCAGGTTGATCGTGCTCCGGCGTGGTCAATAACCCTCGGAAGTTGGTTTAGCGATTGCTAAGGCGCGACGTCTCGCACGTTCGTAGTCGGATCGTCAAGGTCGACTCCCACAGAAACAATAGCCACCATCTCATCGAAACATCGGGACACCTTTGCCTCTATCATCTCCCCTCCCTTGGGAAAGATCCGACTTCGGATCGTGATCCTCATCACCATGGAAACGGTTGTCGTAGACGGACTTGTAGTTGGACGAAGTTGAAGACATGGCGCAATCCAAGTAGTCCAAGGTGTCGCCGGAGTGATAGACATGCAAAAAGAGCAAACACAAGCAACACTCGGAAATATAATGGTTAGCGCACACACAGTGTCCATCATGTAAGAATGAGTCTGTGCGGCAAGATTGGTCGTGACAAAGCGCATGAAGCTTATCAAGGTGATCTAGAATGAGATGCAAAGCATTCAAGGGAACAAAAGTATGGTGCACAAAGCGACAACTTCTACCATTGTGCAAAATGATGTCATAATGTGATGGTTTATCAAGAGCATGAACATGGTAATTGGTGCTCAATGTGATTATGTTATCATGCAATTGATGATGGGCAATATGATCATGATGTATGAATATGCCATCAAGAAAGATCACAACAAATTTGCTAAGAAAATGCACAAGCTCATATATCATGGATGACATGGGAATAGGTGCAACAAGACAATCATAATGTGTGTCAATCCATGCATAGGGTGCAAACTTGTGGTGAGTATGATATGTCCATCGAGCATGACATGTATGAGCATAATCAACAAATATGGATGTGGTGGTGTACCAATGCTCGATGTCGTGGCATGAGAGGAATTCCAAAGATGCATCCAATAAGTGCGAGCGCTCCTCAATTCGAAGGTCCAAAGAGCCAATCTCCAATGTTGCTCCTCCATCCAATAGATGTAACATGTAGACAACAAGAAAGGAACAACAATGAAAGAGTGACCCATCCAATATGCAAACTTGAGGATGGCTCAAAGGGAAGGAGTTCACCTTATTGAGGATGTCAAAAATGTTGGTGTCGCACATCGTGTATGCCTTCACATCACCAATATGTCTCCTGATGGTAATGCCTTGTGAATCCTTCAAAACGAAAGAACATGACAAACACTCGGAAAAACAAATGAGGTTAGCGGAAGTGCAAAACCTATCATTCGTGTGGTAAGATACCCAACAAGTGTATGCATCATGCTCATCATAAGAAAGGACAAGGGAGCATTTCATAGTATGGAGGCATATGATGCGATAACAACCAATTGCAATAGGCTCAAGTAAACAAGCATGCATCACAAGTAATATGTCCAAGTCTCCAAGATCATTAAGCATAGAGGCAACTATAGGAGGCAAGGGACAATAAACAAGATATATCATGTGAGAGGCATGAACATATATGTCATCAACCCAAGAAAGCAAGTGATAGTGGAACATGGGTGATGCAACATAGCAAGTAATCATATCGATCAAGTCAAGCAAGCTAGTAGTGCGAAGATGCAACATACTAGAAGGGATCATGGCAAGCATGTCATGTGTGCAAATAGTGGCCATGAATAATTCACATGTCATAGCACAAGCATGAAAGCAAGATATGAGCAAAATAGCATCAATAGCATGGGGCACATGATAATCATGGTAAAAGCAACAAGGATCTCCACCAAGCATGCAAATACACATCGAAGTAGCATAATGATGAAACATGGGTAGATGCAAGCAAGGGTCACAAGTGCATGGCAAAGGCATAGAAGCAAGCATAACATGCAAAGTGAACACGGTAAAATGAGCATAAGGTGGCAAGTGGTAAATAGCCCATAGCCGTGTGAGAGCCAAGTAGAAGAGGTGCGCGTAGTCCTTGCGCGAAGGGAATGGTGGTAAGGATAGTCCACGGGATCCCAAGTCATCATTGCTCTCAAGAGCTCGTTTCGTCAACTCATGGGATTGAGAAGTTGACGAGTATACGTGAGTACCTACACAAAACAAAGACAAAGGGAAAATTGTGTGTGCGTGGTAGATGTACACATCATCCATCATGATGCGCACATGCATGTGTTGGTTAGCACAAAATAGCCAATGCTCAAATAAATGAGATGCGTGATATAGAAACATGTCATCCATCATGAAAGATTTGTTGTTATGTATGGCATAATGGAGACTCAAAGGTTGTAATGCATCATGAGAAATATGTAGAGCATTGTTATTCATGGGAGGCATATGGTGCACGCAATTATGGGAATCATGCAAAGTATGGGATGAATCAAAATCTCCGAATATGTATGAGGAAACTATGGGGGTCTCCTCATGAGCATTAATGGAAACATCACATGGAGAATATTGACAACATTCAAAACAAAGCATATTTGGAACAATGTGATCATGGCATGACATAGTAGATGAATTGAGCAAATCATGTAAAGGAAGCATGGCAATATCATCACATGAAAAACAAAAGCCAATGACCATCATCTCGTCATCTATGCCATAAGTGCAAATAGGATTGAGCTTAATGGGGCATGCATAGTTACTATGTTGAGATTGAAATGATGCAATATGGGAGATCTCACTCATAGCATATGACAAGTTCAATGGATTGTCAAACATGAAGTGACCAATAGAATTTTCACATGATATCCTATGGAACATAGCATCACAACTAGGCAACTTAACATGCTCATCATCATATTCATCATAAATAGGTAAGTCAAGGCATGAAGAAGTTTCACTAGCATGAAGCATGGTAATAGGTGTGTCAACATCATGGGAGCAATCGAAGTCAAGAGAGTCCACTAGTGGGACAAGAGAAGCACCATCACCTATGTTACCTTTGGAGTGTCGCTCATGTGTTGTAGGTGAGGTGTTGAAGATCGTCTCGTTGTCGTCTTCATCTTGATGGAACCATGTGGGGGGTGCATCATCGTCCACCATGGCCATCGTCGTCTCCAATGGAGGAATAGACTCATCAAGGATAGGTATGTCGTCATGTAGGAGACCTAGCACCAAAGAAGAAAACACACTAGGAGTAGAGGTTAAGTCGTTAGAAATCATAGTGGCCTCACATGCCGTGTCAACTACCTCACTCACTAAGTGTTATGGCTCACTCACTTCCTCAAGGATGCTCTCACTCATATGTTTGGTGGGGTCACTCAAATGGTGCTCAACCTCACATAGGATGTGTGGCATGCTCTCATGTGTGGGGCTAGTGGTGGTCACACTCATCCTCTCATAGGAAATGCTCTCAATGTCACGTATGGTGGAGTCACTCATCTCTCTCATGGGGTGGTGGCTCTCCTCACATGGCACTTGGGGTAGCTCAACATATGTGGGTGTCGGAGAGGTGTAGGTGCAAATGTCTCCATGCGCGGTCGCGTAGCTTGACTCGGGGTATGAGTCCAATGTGGGCGCCGTCTTCATGTTGTTGAAGAGGTTCGCACTCGTCGCCGTGGTCGAAGGGGATGGCCCTTGCTCGACCTTCTTGTCACCGTCTTGGTGTGGGAGGCCCATATGATGTGGCACCTCGTAGCTCGTCTCCATGACCGAAGGGAATGTCCCATGCTTGGCCATCTTCCTTGAGGGGCTTCCGAAGATTGAAGTGTCGCCCTCGCTCGTAGGTAGTCGCCTTGGACTTGATGAAGTCGTAGTAGGCGTACTCGTGGGAAGTAGGTGAAGATGTCGTACGTCCATAGGCGAAGATGCCTTGAGAACACTTGGCGAAGATGCCAAAGTGGTTGATGTAGCGGTCGTAGCGTTCTCGTGGTGGTGCTTGTCTCGCGGTCTTCTCTTGTGCTCATGAAGCTTGGACTTGGCGTGAAGTAGGGCTTGTTGGGACTTGTGCACTTGCGCTTGCGGAGCATCTTCATGATGATGATGTCGTTGTCGTGCTTGAGCTCGTAGAAGATGTCGTTCGTCGTCGTCGTGCACATGATGCTTGGAGGTGACTTGCCCTTCATGACGATGTGGATCACTAACGTGATGATGGTAGCCATGGAGATGTGGACGACTTGCGCTTGCATCGCTTGGGCACTCCGAAGACTTGTAGCTTGAACGTCGCCATCTTGAAGATGACGAAGGGGAAGTAGACTTGAGCAAGGTCCGAATCTCCTCCATCCTTGCATCTTGCTCCTCTTTATGTGCGGCAAGCTTCTTGTCGAAGTAGTCCCTTCTCCGTGCTTCGGAGTGACGAATGTCGATGGAGATGTTCTCGATGCGCTCTCGCAATCTTGATTGTGCGCCTTGCACTTGTCGTTGTAGATCGAAGATAGAAGCTTTGGTGATGTAGTTGTTCACGCCGTCGTTGTTGTCGAAGACCGGAGAGGAAATGCCTTGCCTATCCATCACAAAACTCGAGCAAATATGAGTGGGAGAAAGAGAAGAACTAGACCAAATGTACCTTGACCGATGTTGAAAATGGATCAATGATCACACAATGATGTAACAAGGAAATAGCACAATTGGTACCAATTCTTGTCGGTTCTCACACCTACACAAGTAAAGCTTATAGTGGAGCTCGGTGAGGATAGTGGCACAAAAATTTGATGCAAAATGTTAGAAAAGTCAATAATGTTGAAAGAGATTCACAAATTTGCAAGTGAAACAAATGGACCGATAGCAAAGAATGGCACACGGAAACACACACACGGATAGATAAATGGGGTCGTGCAACCAAGGAATGAGCACAAAATGTGGAATCCACGGAAAACGCTCGTGTTGCACAACTCAAGAGAGACGCTAGCACGATTGCTCAATAGGCGGATACGACACTTGTGCACAACCTATAAGATGCAAAATGGATAAACTTTGTATCCCAAGTATGCTATGTATGTATGGTTCCCGGTATTTCTCAAGATGATCCAAAATGATCGGATATGACAATCTTATGTGCAATGTGGTTATGATGCTATGGCACTTGCTTACAAGCTTCTTTGCTCTTTCTCTCTTTTGTTTAAAAGCTTATTCTCTTTTTTTTCTCTATGGCCACTTTGCACAATGCACAAACCAAGATAGCAATTGTGTATATGCGGGAACAAACTTGTGACACAAGATATGATACCAATATGATATGGTATGTATGCAATGGAAGGTGTATCGATGATCACTAATGTGCACAAGTTACGTGGCCCGGCAATACTCAAATGGCTAGTCTCGATAGGCAAGTGATGCAAAATGGGCTAGGGGTTATCAATGCAATTTGCAAGGAGAATATACAATGGCGTCGTCGAGGTTACGGTACTTTGCGATGATGAGTGGCGGTGTTCTTGATGTAGATACCAAGATGATGGAGTGATGCGGAGCATCCCACGATCATCCCCATGCATCCACAACCGTCTCATCACGAGCCAAGAGGACCCATGACACGAGCTAGAGCTAGAGCTCTCGAGAACGAGGTGACCTCCTTCCTTATTGATATCACATATGACCCACTCGAGACATGGCTACTACCTAAGTCCGATATGCTATGCATGATTAGGTGTCAAGGGGAACCTCCCGAGGGTGCACGTGAAGACGGACAAGCCGCCAAGTCCATGGATGAAGAGAACCAACGGAAACGAGCAAAATCTCCTTCCAGGCCCCGGACATCCGGCGTCCAAGCCCGGACATCCGGCCCCCCAGCCCGGATATCCGGCCTGAAGCCCGGAAATCCGGCGCCCCCCTCCCGATTCGGCTGAAACGGTCGCCCCAGCCCGGACATCCGGGCTGATGGCCCGGACATCCGGTGCCTCGCGAAGGCCCGGACATCCGGCCCGACGCCCGGACGTCCGGCCTCCCCTGCTTGCGTGCAGTGCTTCCGGGACTTGTTCCTTGTACCCCTTCGACCCGAGACTATATATACTTGATCCCCTACCTCTTTCTCGGGTTAGCATTGGATTAGCTCATATTATTGTGTGAGAGCCTTCGCTCATCCACTTGGCTACTTCTCCTCGGAGATCAGGACCTCTACGGAGAAGATCCCCCAAGCGGATTCAAGACCCCCTACTAGGGTGGACCCCATCAAGGCCTCCTCACTGAGAAGAATGGCTACCGTTTGTATCTTTCCTTTGTTGATCTTGAATCTTGTGCCACCTTATGTGATCGATAATCTAGCACTTGTGTGATTGACCTCTTGTCGGTTGAGTGATTTCTCTCTCGTTTTCCCCGTGTTTTCCCTCTTGTTCTTCGTGATTCACCGTAGGATCCGCTCCAACGTGAAAGATCGCCCACGAGGGTTCCGCCTACATCATCTATGGTATCATGAGCCACGTTGATCACGTTATTGGAGCCCCTACCCCTCTTTTTCTAGCTTGATTTTGTTGTTTTTGTCCTAATTCCGAAAATTCCCCACAAAAATAGCCCCAAAATTTTTTTGTGATTTGTTTGTGTGATGAGGTTTTGTTGGATTTGATCCACGGATTTCGTGTGTTGCAGGTAGATCTAACTTTCCCCCATCTTTTCCACAATTTCCATCCACAAAATCGCCCAAATTTTGACCGGATTTGACCTCTCCTCGCGGTGTTCTTCGAGCCCGGACATCCGGCCCGAACAGCCCGGACATCCGGCACCCCGGACATCAGGCCCGATCAGCCCGGACATCCGGCGCCCCGGACATCCGCTTCCAGCCCGAAACCGCCCTGGCAGCATCAAACCCTTCCACCACCCGCTCACCGCCTAACTTTCGCCAACTTTTGTCCCGTGCCCACATACACTTCCACTTACATCCACCATTTCCGCATAACACCACCATAGCCTTTCCCACTACCAATTCCGACAATGTTGCCAAATTTTGCCTTGAGAATTTGAGTTGGGGTTTTTCGTATCCTTTTGTGTTTCGGCTATCTAGGTACGGTTCAACATCAACATCACCACCGCTCATCTTCGCCAAGGACGGTAACATCGTCGACACCTTTGTCATTACTTGCAAATGCATTGATAACCATCATAGCCCATCTTTTGCGTTGCTTACCCATCGAGACTAGCCATTGAGTATTGCCGGCAACGTAACTTGTGCACATTAGTGATCATACTCCATAGCATGCATACCATACCAAAGTGGTGCATATCTTAGCATCAACTTGTGTGTCACAAAGTTGTCATCGCATACACAATTGCTATCTTGGTTCGTGAAGTTTTGCATGAGAAAAGAGCTCAAAAGAGAAAGAGCCAATCAAGCTTTTAAGCAAAGAGAGAAAAATAAGCAAAGAGCTTATGAGCAAGAACCATAGCATCATACAACATTAAGATTGTCATACTTGATCATCTTGGATCAACACATCGAAACACCATACATATAGCATACTTGGGATAGAAGTCGTTGCATTTTTGCTTAGTAGGTTGTGCACAAGTTCGTATCCGCCTATTGTGCAATCGTGCTAGCGTCTCTCTAGTGTTGTGCAACAAGAGCATCATGGTGAATTCCACATTTTGGCTCATCCTTGGTTGCATAACCCCATATTATCTATTTGCGTGTGTGTTTCCGTGTACCATATCTTTCTATTGGTCTACTTGTTGCATTTGCAAATTTGTGAATCATTTCCAACATTATTGAGTCTCACTCACAATTGCATCAAATTTTATGCCACCATCCTAACCGAGCTCCACCATAAGCTTTATTTGTGTAGGTGTGAGAACCGACAAGAATCGGTACCAAGAGTGCTATTTCATTGTCCGCATTTGAGTGAACTTGATTCATCTTCAACATCGGTCAAAGGTACATTGGTATAAGTTCTTTTCCGTTCGCTTGGAATGATGGATAGGCCAAGTACCTCTACCAACCCACTCTTCATCGAGCAAGACGACGACATGTCATCATACGTCACCAAGAGCCACCTCTTTGGTGCACAACGAGCGTTGCACCAAGAACAACAAGCAATGAGCGACCGCATCGACAACCTCGCCACCGACTTGCGACTCTCCGAGCAACGTACAAGAGACTACTTCGACAACAAGTTCGACGCTCACAAGCAAGAGAACGATGCAAGAATGGACAAGATCCGCGCTTTCATGAGAAACTGGCATCATTCAACTTCTTCATCATCAAGACGGAGCCGCTCGAGTCGACACTCCGACGACACCTTCTACGACTCAAGTACACCTACTTCAAACACTCTTCGTCGTGCCGCTCGCCAAGACCGTCATGCATCTCGCAACCCGCTACATGACAAGCATTCACAAGAGCAAGTTGATGATCAAGTTCCTCGTCCTCAATCAAACCAAGAGGCTTTTGCTCAAGCTCAAGAACGACAACGTCTTCGTCGCCAACAAGAGGAAGAACGGGCACGTCTTCACCAAGACGAACAAGACGCCAAGGCTCAACGTCTTCAACAACAACAACGTGAGGCGCAAGCTCTTGAGGCGCAACATGCCCTTCAAGAATCAAGTAGAGCCTTCGCCAACCGCAATCGCGAATGGCGCAATCAAGAGGAAGCCCTTCGAGAAGAAATCCAAGAGAGGAACTACCAACCTCATGTACAACGTCAAGTTCCTCAAGCCCCGCCACAAGCTCGTCAAGCTCCACCTCAACCTCAAGTTCAACAAGGGCAAGTTGATCATGGTCTTCCTCCGCCAAAGAAGCCGGACGTCTCGTCCCATCGTCACCCGTGGTTGAGTTTCTTTTGGCAGCTCTTCTTCTGGTCCTGTACTGGCGCCTCGCTAGCTGTTCCCTTGATGTGGTGACTTCGTGGCTTCTCCAAGTAATTGATCATGCAGGAACACACGCTGAGGTAGTAGCCATATCTCACATGTAGAAAGTGATGGTTCGAGGAGCGAGTTCACTGTGTCCAATGACGATGTCGAGGTCTGCCATATGTCCACTTGGGGTTTGGAGAGTAGTCGGAGTGTACATGGGGATGAACGGGATGCTCCGCGATCATCTCCTGATGAGGACATCAATACCATTGTTACACCCACACCCTCACTGCTACATATAATCGGACTAATTACTACCAATTAAATTATCGTGTACTTTCTTCTTGGTAATGATTCTAATGTTCATGAGAATATGATTCTGCCTAAATGGATACATTTGTTTTGCTTACAAATGAAGGCCCTAGCTGGAGAAGGATGGACATTGAGCAAGAACAAGCATGGAGATAATGCCATGCGGAAGGGGAACAAGAACGGAGTTACAAGTGATGATTTCAGGACTTTGAAGCCACCATAATGGATGCATGAAGCCTTGGACGAAATATACAAGATGCTACTATAAATGTCGTCCCGAGGCTATTATAGGTGCTGCGCCACCTATTAGTGGGCCAGGCCCTTGTAATTTGAAATACACAAGTATAGGCTATTTTAGAGTCCGATGTGTGGGGAACAAGAGATAGGGTTGATTTTGACCCTCCACCAAGGGCCACGAAATTCTTCCTCTCCATATATACACCTTTAGCACCGCTTAGACCTTGGGTTTTGTTTAGATTAAAAGTTCGCCATAGCTGCAACTGCTGCATTTCGCTTGTGTTCAATCTAATAAAGGCGCCGTAACCCCACCTTGATCAATAAAGCTTTCATCTTATATTCAATATCCAGATTGCAATCTTCGCTTGCTTGTTCGCTTGCTCGCAGAAACAGCCCTCGTGGTCGTTGATCGTGTTCGCGTGGTCAATAACCCTCGGAAGTTGGTTTAGCGATTGCTAAGGCGCGACGTCTCTCAGACGCTCGAGTCGGATCGCAAGGTCGACTTCTACGTAAACGATAGCCACCATCTCATGAAACATCGGACACCTTTGCCTCTATCAAGTATCGATCGGTGTTGCTCGTGAGATTTTACAATTTTCCATAGTTTAGATCGAGTCTGTTTTCATACCAATAGTCCAAAAAGCCACAAAAAATTAGGTTAGTTCATCATATCCGAACCAATCTGAGCCTTTGCATAATCTTTTTAGGGTTTTGCTTTGTTGAATTTGCGGTTGCATCGCCGTGTCTAGTTGCTGGTCTTAGCGCCTAGTCTTTTAGAGTTTCGAACTGGTCATAAGTTGTCACGCCGCCACCGCATCATCATCATCGCTTCTGCCACCTACCATCACCGCCCAATCCGTGATCCATATCACCACCAATCCGTGTCCATATACCACCACCGATCCATCTCCATATACTACCACCGCACTACCACCGCTGCCATATACCACCACCATATCCACCACTAATTAGGTTTGTTTTCGAGATCCATCTAGTTTCGATTCGTGTTTCCTTGCCGGAGTAGGTTTTGGAAAAAGAGTCCGAAACCACCCTCTTAGAGCCCAAAATTCCTAAACGACTTTAAAAAATTTTCGCTATCCTATTTTTAGGTGTTTCATGTATTTTGAGACCGCCAATAGAAAGTTTTTGACCTGTTTCCGCTTTTTGGGTCCCGCAAAAAAAAATTTGGTCGAAAAATTTCGTGCCCATCCCGCTGGGCTGACTCGAAGAGTTTTGAGACACTGCCATTATAGTGATTTTCGCAAAAAAAAAAGAGCAAAAAGCAGCGCAAAAAATAGAGCAAAAAAACAGTGTGCTTTTCCTTGTTTACGCAGCGCCGTGATTTTGTTAGTGTTTTAGGCTCGCTCTAGCACGGTTCAGCCTAGACCAGCAAAAGATCACAATGAGCGCTTATTCAACTTTGCATCTCCGAATTGATTATTGCTGACCTTTTTGCTACCATATTATAAGCCTTCCCAGCTCCACATACATCTACATCGTATGCTTTGACTCTCCCGGTAATCGCTTCTATCCAAGCTTTAAGAGTTTTTACTACATCGCTGGGTTCATCATCGCCGGTAAGAACCGTAAGAATTTGAGATTTGCTTGACGGATTTGGATCGCCCACCACACCACCACCACCACTTCCTAGTAGTCCGTCAATCATATTCTTGTGTGTTTTGTCGCTAACCATGGCAGGATCATGTCGACGGATCGATCGAGAACATGACAAACAAAGCGCTACATGATAAGTTTCAACAAATGATGAGTGGCAGGGTGGAAGATGCAATAGATTTGAAGAGGCCATGGAGAAGATAGATGGCATTGAGAAGGCGTCAAACAAAGCTTGATAACAAGTTTAATGAATTGCTCGCTGCCTACCACCACCACCACCCCATGCGCACCTAACGCACCTCTACTACAACAACAAGGACTACCACATCGCAAACAGCCCTCCGCCGAGCTTCCCGTCCTCTTCACTCGCCAAGCCGTGCTGCTGTTGATACTTCGTGGGTCTCGCTGCATGGGGAGGAGGATGATTATGGAGATTACGAGGATGAGGTTGATCAACATCAACCACGTGCAACCACCAGCACCACAACCACCAGGTCGCCCACATGCAAATAATGGCAATGTTCGACTCCTTCAGTACGAGATCATGACCATCTCCCTAAACTGAAATTGAATATTCCACCATTTGAGGGTAGATATGTTCCCGATATATATCTTACTTGGGAGTTAGAAATGAACAACGATTTACATGTTTACAATATCCCGAGGAGAGACGGTTCTCGCTGCTGTTTGTGCTTTCACTAGCTTTGCATGTGTTTGGTGGTCCTGAACATTGTAGATTATATCCTGCTCCTACTTGGGCTGCTTTGAAAACTGCTATGCGTACTCGCTGGTTCCACCATATTATCGCGTGAATTACTTCAAAAATTGCAGCGCTTAAGACAAGGAAAAATTCGTAGAAGAATATTATCAGGAATTACAAACCTGCTTGATTAGATGTGGTATTGTTGAGGAGAATGAAGCTATGTTGCACGCTTCGGTGGATTAAATAGAGATTCGCACCATTCTAGACTACAAGGATTATAATAATATCACTTGATTATTCCATCTTGCTTGTAAAGCTGAACGTGAAGTGCGGATCGATGTGCCTGGCGCGACTAACTTTTCTCGCAGTCGACCTTCCTCATGGACACCACGTGCATCATCTACTTCCACACGCTCTACTACACCACCTCCGCTCGCTGCCACCTCCAACCGGATACAAGAAAGCAGGCACAACCACCACCCGCCAAGAGTACACCCGCTGGCTAACACAGAGCTCTTCTTCTTCCATGGCCAATAGGCACAAGTGATATTATTTGTCGTCATGTAAGGGAAGAGGACATTATGCAGAGAATGCCAATCTCAGCGTGTGATGATTGCTGAGGATGGTGGGTATGAGTCCGCTAGTGACTATGATGAAGAGACTTGGCTTTATTACACATGAAGAACACGGTGTAGATGATTCTGATCATGAGACGCAATACATGGCTGTCAAGATGCCGACAGTATGAATGTTTAGTTGCTCAACGTGTTTTGAGTGTGCAGGTTATCGTTTCTATCTGCTGGCCATCAAGGGATGGAGGAGCTGCAACAACTTGGCTAGCATGGATATGGTGGAGAAGCTTTCTCACCACAAGACCACATCCACATCCTTACTACATCCAATGGTTCAACAACAGCGCAAGGTTAAGGTAACACGACTGTCTGTGTGTATTTTAGTATCTCTACATATGCTGATTATGTTGATTGTGATGTGGTACCTATGCAAGCATGTTCCTTATTACTTGGTAGACCATGGCAATTTGATAAAATTTGTACACCATGGTAGAAACAATCAGTATACTCTTGTTCACAAGGATAAAAATATTACTTTGCTTCCTATGACTCCTGATTCCATTTTGAAAGATGATATTAATAGAGCTAATAAAGCAAAACAGGAGAAAAATAAGAGTGAAAATCAGATTGTGGCAAAAGAATTTGAGCAACAAATGAAGCCTAATAATAAACCATCTAATGTTGCTTCTGAAATTAAACTGAAAAGTGCATGTTTATTTGCCACCAAATCTGATATTGATGAGCTAGATTCTAGCAAATCTGTTTGCTATGCTTTTGTGCAAAGAGGCATTATTTTCATTCGAGGACGTTTTCCTCTTTGCCCCCTCACGCACTAACATTTTGGTGAGTTCACGACGCCTTCCCACAAGACGTGCACCGGATTACCACCTATTCGAGGGATTGAGCATCAAATTGACTTAATTCCTGCATCGCTACCCAACCGCACCATACCGCATCAATCCAGAGGAGACGAAGGAGATTATGCGCCAAGCACAGGAGCTGCTCGACAAAGGTTATATACGCGAATCTCTTAGTCCTTGTGTTGTTCCTATTATACTAGTGCCTAAAAAGGATGGTACGTATGTGTGTTGATTGTAGAGGCATTAATAATATTACTATTCGTTATCGCCATCCTATTCCTAGGCTAGATGATATGCTTGATGAATTGAGTGGTTCTACAATATTTCCAAAGTTGATTTATGAGTGGATACCATCAAATTCGATGAAATTGGGAGATGAATGGAAACAACATTTAAAACTAAGTTTGGATTATATGAGTGGTTAGTCATGCCTTTTTAACTAATGCACCTAGTACTTTCATGAGATTAATGAACGAAGTTTTACGTGCTTTCATTGGACGATTTGTGGTTTACTTTGATGATATACTGATTTATAGCAAATCTTTGGAAGAACATTTGGAACATTTATGTGCTGTTTTAATGCTCTATGTGATGCACGCTTGTTTGGTAACCTTGGAAGTGCACCTTTGCACGACCGAGTATCTTTTCTTGGCTATGTTGTTACTCCACAGGAATTGAAGTTGATAAAGCCAAGATTGAAGCTATTGAGAGTTGGCCGAGCCCAAAACGGTCACACAAGTGAGGAGTTTTCTTGACTCGCTGGTTTCTATAGGCGCTTTGTGAGAGACTTTAGCACCATTGCTGCACCTCTCAATGAGCTTACAAAGAAGGATGTGCTTTTGTTTGGGGTACCGCATGTGAAGAAGCCTTCACGGTATTGAAAGATAAGTTGACATGCTCCTTTACTCCAACTTCCCGACTTTAATAAGACTTTTGAGCTTGAATGTGATGCTAGTGGAATTGGATTAGGAGGTGTGTTATTACAAGATGGCAAACCTGTTGCATACTTTTCTGAAAAATTGAGGGCCTAGTCTGAACTATTCTACTTATGACAAAGAATTATATGCTCTTGTTCGGACTTTAGAGACATGGCAACATTATTTATGGCCCAAAGAATTTGTTATACATTCGATCATGAATCTTTGAAACATATTAAAAGTCAAGCTAAACTGAATCGTAGACATGCTAAATGGGTTGAATTCATTGAGACTTTCCCTTATGTCATTAAACACAAGAAGGGTAAAGAAAATGTTATTGCCGATGCTTTTGTCTCGCCGCTATACTATGCTTTCACAACTTGACTTCAAAATATTTGGTTTGGAGACCATCAAAGATCAATATGTGCATGATGCTGATTTTAAAGATGTAATGCATAATTGTAAAGAAGGAAGAACATGGAACAAGTTCTATTAATGATGGTTTTGTTTCTGTTAACAAGCTATGCATTCCTGCTAGCCTGTCATTTTTTGTTGTTGCAGGAGGCGATGGAGGAGGATTAATGGGACACTTTGGCCAAGAAGACGGAGGATATACTTGCTACATTTCTTTTGGCCAAAGATGAGACGGATGTTGAGCTTTTGTTGCTCGCTGCACTACATGTCAAAAAGCTAAGTCACACTCAATCCTCATGGTTTATATATGCCTTTGCTCAGCCTAGTGTTCCTTGGGAGGATATATCTATGGACTTTGTTTTAGGTTTACCTCTAACAAAGAAGGGAGGGATAGCATATTTGTTGTCGATAGATTCTCTAAAATGGCACACTTTATACCATGTCATAAAAGCGATGATGCTGTTAATGTTGCTGATTTGTTCTTTCGTGAAATTATTCGCTGCATGGTGTGCCAAATACTATTGTTTCAGATCGTGATACTAAATTTCTTAGCCACTTTTGGAGATGTTTATGGGCTAAGTTGGGGACTAAACTGTTTTTAGTACTACTTGTCACCCCCAAACTGATGGATAAACTGAAGTAGTCAATAGAACATTGTCTACTATGCTTAGGGCTGTTTTGAAGAATAATAAGAAAATGTGGGAAGAATGCTTGACTCATATTGAATTTGCTTATAATCGCTCATTGCATTCTACTACTAAGATGTGCCCTTTTGAAATTGTGTATGGCTTCCCACCGCACCTATTGATTTGTTGCCTCTTCCATCTTCGGAGAAGGTTAATTTTGATGCTAAAGAACGTATGAATTGATTTTAAAATGCATGAGATAACTAAGGAAAACATTGAGCGATGAATGCTAAATATAAACGTGCTGGAGATATAGAAAACATGTTGTCTTTGCACCGAGATCTTGTTTGGTTACATTTGCGTAAGGATAGGTTTCCTAATTTGCTAAATCAAAGCTAATGCCACGTCGATGATGGTCCATTTAAGGTGTTAGAGAAAATAAATGATAATGCATATAAACTTGAGCTGCCTGCAGATTTTGGGGTTAGTCCCACTTTTAACATTGCAGATTTGAAGCCTTGTTTGGGTGAGGAATATGAGCTCACGAGGACGACTTCATTTCAAGAAGGGAGGATGATGAGGACATCAATACCATTGTTACACCCACAACCCCACTGCCATATACCGGACCAATTACTAGAGCTCGCAGACGCCAATTAAATTATCGTGTACTTTCGCTTCTTGGTAATGATTCTAATGTTCATGAGAATATGATGCTGCCTAAATTGGATACATTTGTTTTGCTTACAAATGAAGGCCCTAGCTTGGAGAAGGATGGACATTGAGCAAGAACAAGCATGGAGATAATGCCATGCTAAGGGGAACAAGAACGGAGTTACAAGTGATGATTTCAGAGTTTGAAGCCACCATAATGGAGTGCATGAAGCCTGGACGAAATATACAAGATGCTACTTCATAAATGTCGTCCCGAGGCTATTCTAGGTGCTGCACACCTTATTAGTGGGCCAGCCCTTGTAATTTCGAAATACACAAGTATAGGCTATTTTAGAGTCCGATGTGTGGGGAAATAAGAGATAGGGTTGATTTCGACCCCTCCACCAAGGGCCACGAAATTCCACCTCTTCCTCCATATATACAGCCCTTAGGGCACCGCTAGACTTTATGCTTTGTTTAGATTAAAAGTTCGCCATAGCTGCAACTTCGCAGATTTCGCTTGTGTTCAACGACTGCACAAAGGCCACAACCCCACCTTGATCAATAAAGCTATTATATTCGCAATATCCAGATTGCAATCTCAGCTTTTGCTTGTTCTTCGCTTGCTCAGGAAACAGGCCCTCGTGGTCGTTGATCGTGTTCTGCGGTCAATAACTCCGAAGTTGGTTTAGCGACATAGGCGCGACGCCTCGACGCTCGTAGTCGGATCGTCAAGGTCGACTCCTACGTAAACAATAGCCACCATCTCATCAAACATCGACACCTTTGCCTCTATCATCTCCCTCCCTTGGGAAAGATCCGACTTCGATCGTGATCCTCATCACCATGGAAACGTTGTCGAGACGGACTTGTAGTGGACGAAGGTGAAGACATGGCGCATCCAAGTAGTCCAAGGTGTCACGGAGGATAGACATGCAAAAAGAGCAAACACAAGCAACACTCTGAATATAATGGTTAGCTTATCAAAGGTCCATCATGTAAGAATGAGTCTCAGGCGGCAAGATTGGTCGTGACAAAGCATGAAGCTTATCAAGGTGATCTAGAATGAGATGCAAAGCATTCAAGGAACAAAGTATGGTGCACAAAGCTAACAACTTCTACCATTGTGCAAAATGATGTCATAATGTGATGGTTTATCAAGAGCATGAACATGGTAATTGGTGCTCAATGTGATTATGTTATCATGCAATTGATGATACAATATGATCGATGTATGAATATGCCATCAAGAAAGATCACAACAAATTTGCTAAGAAAATGCACAAGCTCATATATCATGGATGACATGAATAGGTGCAACAAGACAATCATAATGTGTCAATCCATGCATAGGGTGCAAACTTGTAGAGTATGATATGTCCATCGGCATGACATAATGAGCATAATCAACAAATATGGATGTGGTGTACCAATGCTGATGTCGTGGCATGAGAGGAATTCAAAGATGCATCCAATAAGCAAGTAGCCTCCTCAATTCAAGGTCCAAAGAGCTAATCTCCAATGTTGCTCCTCCATCCAATAGATGTAACATGTAGACAACAAGAAAGGAACAACACGAAAGAGTGACCCATCCAATATGCAAACTTGAGGATGGCTCAAAGGGAAGGAGTTCACCTATTGAGGATGTCAAAATGTTGGTGTCGCACATCGTATGCCTTCACATCACCAATATGTCTCCGATGGTAATGCCTTGTGAATCCTTCCAAACGAAAGAACATGACAAACACTTGAAACAAAATGAGGTTAGGAAGTGCAAAACCTATCATTCGTGGTAAGATCCAACAAGTGTATGCATCATGCTCATCATAAGAAAGGACAAGGAGCATTTCATAGTATGGAGGCATATGATGCGATAACAACCAATTGCAATAGGCTCAAGTAAACAAGCATGCATCACAAGTAATATGTCCAAGTCTCCAAGATCATTAAGCATAGAGGCAACTATAGGAGGCAAGACAATAAACAAGATATATCATGAGAGGCATGAACATATATGTCATCAACCCAAGAAAGCAAGTGATAGTGGAACATGGGTGATGCAACATAGCAAGTAATCATATCGATCAAGTCAAGCAAGCTAGTAGCAAGATGCAACATACTAGAAGGGATCATGGCAAGCATGTCATGTAGCAAATAGTGGCCATGAATAATTCACATGTCATAGCACAAGCATGAAAGCAAGATATGAGCAAAATAGCATCAATAGCATGGGGCACATGATAATCATGGTAAAAGCAACAAGGATCTCCACCAAGCATGCAAATACACATCAAGTAGCATAATGATGAAACATGGGTAGATGCAAGCAAGGGTCACAAGTGCATGGCAAAGGCATAGAAGCAAGCATAACATGGTGAACATGTAAAATGAGCATAAGGTGGCAAGTAAATAGCCCATAGCCGCAGGAGAGCCAGTAGAAGAGGTGCTGAGTCCTGCGCCAAGGAATGGTGGTAAGGATAGTCCACGATCCCAAGTCATCATTGCTCTCAGAGCTCAAGCCACAACTCATGGGATTGAGAAGTTGACGTAGTACGGAGTACCTACACAAAACAAAGACAAAGGGAAAATTGTGTGTAAGTGGTAGATGTACACATCATCCATCATGATGACATGCATGTGTTGGTTAGCAAAATAGCCAATGCTCAAATAAATGAGATGCGTGATATAGAAACATGTCATCCATCATGAAAGATGTTATGTATGGCATAATGGAGACTCAAAGGTTGTAATGCATCATGAGAAATATGTAGAGCATTGTTATTCATGGGAGGCATATGGTGCACGCAATTATGGGAATCATGCAAAGTATGGATGAATCAAATTCCTAATATGTATGAGGAAACTATGGGGTCTCCTCATGAGCATTAATGGAAACATCACATGGAGAATATTGACAACATTCAAAACAAAGCATATTTGGAACAATGTGATCATGGCATGACATAGTAGATGAATTGAGCAAATCATGTAAAGGAAGCATGGCAATATCATCACATGAAAAACAAAAGCCAATGACCATCATCTCGTCATCTATGCCATAAGTGCAAATAGGATTGAGCTTAATGGGGCATAGTTACTATGTTGAGATTGAAATGATGCAATATGGGAGATCTCACTCATAGCATATGACAAGTTCAATGGATTGTCAAACATGAAGTGACCAATAGAATTTTCACATGATATCCTATGGAACATAGCATCACAACTAGGCAACTTAACATGCTCATCATCATATTCATCATAAATAGGTAAGTCAAGGCATGAAGAAGTTTCACTAGCATGAAGCATGGTAATAGGTGTGTCAACATCATGGGAGCAATCGTCAAGAGAGTCCACTAGTGGGACAAGAGAAGCACCATCACCTATGTTACCTTTGGAGTGTCGCCATGTGTTGTAGGTGAGGTGTTGAAGATCGCCCTGTTGTCGCCTTCATCTTGATGGAACCATGTGGGGGTGCATCATCGCCCACCATGGCCATCGCTGTCTCCAATGGAGGAATAGACTCATCAAGGATAGGTATGTCGTCATGTAGGAGACCTAGCACCAAAGAAGAAAACACACTAGGAGTAGAGGTTAAGTCGTTAGAAATCATAGTGGCCTCACATGCCGGGTCAACTACCTCACTCACTAAGTGTTATGGCTCACTCACTTCCTCAAGGATGCTCTCACCATATGTTTGTGGGTCACTCAATGGTGCTCAACCTCACATAGGATGTGTGGCATGCCTCATGTGTGGGGCTAGTGGTGGTCACACTCATCCTCCTCATAGGAAATGCTCTCAATGTCACGTATGGTGGAGTCACCATCTCTCTCTCATGGGGTGGTGGCTCTCTCACATGGCACTTGGGGTAGCTCAACATAGGGTGTCGAGAGGTGTAGTGCAATGTCTCCATGCGCGGTCGCAGAGCTTGACTGGGTATGAGTCCAATGTGGGCGCCTGCTTCATGTTGTTGAAGAGGTTCGTGACTGCCGCCTGGTCAAGGATGGCCCTTGCTCGACCTTCTTGTCACCGCTCTTGTGTGGGAGGCCCATATGATGTGGCACCTCGTAGCTCGCCTCCATGACCGAAGGGAATGTCCCATGCTTGGCCATCTTCCTTGAGGGGTCAAGATTGAAGTGTCGCCAGAGGGTAGTCGCCGGACTTGATGAAGTCGTAGTAGGCGCATTTCGTGGAAGTAGGTGAAGATGTCGACGTCCATAGGCGAAGATGTTTTGAGAACACGGCGAAGATGCCAAAGTGGTTGATGTAGCGTCGAAGCGCTCGTGGTGGTGCTTGTCTCGGGTCTTCTTGTGCTCATGAAGCTTGACTTGGCGTGAAGTAGGGCTTGTTGGGACTTGTGCACTTGCGCTATGGAGCATCTTCATGATGATGATGTCGCTGTCGCTTGAGCTCAGAGAAGATGTCGTCACGTCGCCGTGCACATGATGCTTGAGGTGACTTGCCCTTCGTGATTTATGTGGATCACTAACGTGATGATGGTAGCCATGGAGATGTGGACGACTTGCGCTTGCATCGCTTGGGCACCAAGACTTAGAATGAACGCCGCCATCTTGAAGATGACGGGGAAGTAGACTTGAGCAAGGTCCCAATCTCCATCCTTGCATCTTGCTCCTCTTTATGTGCGGCAAGCTTTTGTCGTAGTCCCTTCTCCGTGCTTCGGAGTGACGAATGTCGATGGAGATGTTCTCGGCGCGCCTCGCAATCTTGATTGTGCGCCTTGCACTTGTCGTTGTAGATCGGAAGCTTTGGTGATGTAGTTGTTCATCACGTTGTTGTCGAAGACCGGAGAGGAAATGCCTTGCCTATCCATCACAAAACTCGAGCAAATATGAGGGAGAAAGAGAAGAACTAGACCAAATGTACTTTGACCGATGTTGAAAATGGATCAATGATCACACAATGATGTAACAAGGAAATAGCACAATTGGTACCAATTTTTGTCGGTTTCACACCTACACAAGTAAAGCTTATAGTGGAGCTCGGTGAGGATAGTGGCACAAAATTTGATGCAAAATGTTAGAAAAGTCAATAATGTTGAAAGAGATTCACAAATTTGCAAGTGAAACAAATGGACCGGAGAAAAGAATGGCACACGGAACACACACACGGATAGATAAATGGGTCGCAAACCAAGGAATGAGCACAAATGTGGAATCCACGAAAACGCCTGTGGCACAACTCAAGAGAGACGCTAGCACGATTGCTCAATAGGCGGATACGACACTTGTGCACAACCTATAAGATGCAAATGGATAAACTTTGTATCCCAAGTATGCTATGTATGTATGTTCCCAGATTTTCAAGATGATCCAAATGATCGGATATGACAATCTTATGTGCAATGTGGTTATGATGCTATGGCACTTGCCAAGCTTCTTGCTCTTTCTCTTTGTTTAAAAGCTTATTCTCTTTTTTTCTCTATGGCCACTTTGCACAATGCACAAACCAAGATAGCAATTGTGTATATAAGGAACAAACTTGTGACACAAGATATGATACCAATATGATATGGTATGTATGCAATGGAAGGTGTATCGATGATCACTAATGTGCAAGTTACGTGGGCCCGCAATACTCAAATGGCTAGTCTCGATAGGCAAGTGATGCAAATGGGCTAGGGGTTATCAATGCAATTTGCAAGGAGAATATACAATGGCGTTGCCGAGGTTACGTAATTTCATGGCTGATGAGTGGCGGTGTTCTTGATGTAGATACTAAGATGATGGAGTGATGCGAGCATCCCACGATCATCCCCATGCATCCACAACCGCTCATCACGAGCCAAGAGGACCCATGACACGAGCTAGAGCTAGAGCTCTCGAGAACGAGGTGACCTCCTTCCTTATTGATATCACATATGACCCACTCGAGACATGGCTACTACCTAAGTCCGATATGCTATGCATGATTAGGTGTCAAGGGAACCTCCGAGGGTGACGTGAAGACGGACAACGCCAAGTCCATGGATGAAGAGAACCAACTAAACGAAAGCAAATCTCCTTCCGGCCCCGACATCCGGCGCCCAAGCCCGGACATCCGCCCCCAGCCCGGATATCCGCCGAAGTCCGGAACCGCGCCCCTCCCGATTCGCGCTGTTGCGAACGTCATTTGTGCCCGACATCCGGGTGATGGTCCGGACATCCGCAATTCAAGGTCTTACATCCGCCCGACGCCGGACGTCTGCCTCCCCTGCTATGCAGTGCTCCGGACTTGTTCCTTGTACCCTTCGACCCGAGACTATATATACTTGATCCCTACCTCTTTCGGTTAGCATTGGATTAGCTCATATTATTGTGTGAGAGTCGCTCATCCACTTGGCTATTCTCGGAGATCGACCTCTACGGAGAAGATCCCAAGCGGATTCAAGACCCCTACTAGGGTGGACCCCATCAAGGCCTCCTCACCGAGAAGAATGGCTACCGCTTGTATCTTTCCTTGTTGATCTTGAATCTTGTGCCACCTTATGTGATCGATAATCTAGCACTTGTGTGATTGACTTTGTCGGTTGAGTGATTTCTCTCGCTTTCCTGTTTTCCCTCTTGTTCTTCGTGATTCACCGAGGATCCGCTCCAACGTGAAAGATCGCCCACGAGGGTTCCGCCTACATCATCTATGGTATCATGAGCCGCTGATCACGTTATTGGAGCCCCTACCCTCTTTTTCTAGCTTGATTTTGTTGTTTTTGTCCTAATTCCGAAAATTCCCACAAAAATAGCCCCAAAATTTTTGTGATTTGTTTGTGTGATGAGGTTTTGTTGATTTGATCCACGGATTTTGTGTTGCGTGTAGATCTAACTTTCCCCATCTTTTCCACAATTTCCATCCACAAAATCGCCCAAATTTTGACCGGATTTGACCTTCCTCGGTAGCTCGAGTCTTGACATCCGCCTTAACAGCCCGGACATCCGCACCCGACATCGGCCCGATCAGCCCGGACATCCGCTCGACATCCGCTTCCACCGAACCGCCCCGCAGCATCAAACCCTTCCACCACCCCGTCACCGCCTAACTTTCGCCAACTTTTGTCCCGCGCCCACATACACTTCCACTTACATCCACCATTTCCGTGATAACACCACCATAGCCTTTCCCACTACCAATTCCGACAATGTTGCCAAATTTTGCCTTGAGAATTTGAGTTGGGGTTTTCAGATCCTTTGTGTTTCGCTATCTAGGTACGGTTCAACATCAACATCACCACCGCCATCTTCGCCAAGGACGGTAACATCGTCGACACCTTTGTCATTACTTGCAAATGCATTGATAACCATCATAGCCCATCTTTTGCGTTGCTTACCCATCGAGACTAGCCATTGAGTATTGCCGCAACGTAACTTGTGCACATTAGTGATCATACTCCATAGCATGCATACCATACCAAAGTGGTGCATATCTTAGCATCAACTTGTGTGTCAAAGTTGTCATCGTGATACACAATTGCTATCTTGGTTCGTGAAGTTTTGCATGAGAAAAGAGCTCAAAAGAGAAAGAGCCAATCAAGCTTTTAAGCAAGAGAGAAAATAAGCAAAGAGCTTATGAGCAAGAACCATAGCATCATACAACATTAAGATTGTCATACTTGATCATCTTGGATCAACACATCGAAACACCATACATATAGCATACTTGGGATAGAAGTCGTTGCATTTTTGCTTAGTAGGTTGTGCACAAGTTCGATCCGCCTATTGTGCAATCGTATAGCTGCTCTCTAGTGTTGTGCAACAAGAGCATCATGGTGAATTCCACATTTTGGCTCATCCTGGTTGCATAACCCCATATTATCTATTTGCGTGTGTGTTTCCGTGTACCATATCTTTCTATTGGTCTACTTGTTGCATTTGCAAATTTGTGAATCATTTCCAACATTATTGAGTCTCACTCACAATTGCATCAAATTTTATGCCACCATCCTAACCGAGCTCCACCATAAGCTTTATTTGTGTAGGTGAGAACCGACAAGAATCGGTACCAAGAGTGCTATTTCATTGTCCGCATTTGAGTGAACTTGATTCATCTTCAACATCGGTCAAAGGTACATTGGTATAAGTTCTTTTCCGCTCGCTTGGAATGATGGATAGGCCAAGTACCCTACCAACCCACTCTTCATCGAGCAAGACGACGACATGTCATCATACGTCACCAAGAGCCACTTTGGTGCACAACGAAGTTGCACCAAGAACAACAAGCAATGAGCGATCAAGATCGACAACCTCGCCATCGATTTGCGACTCTCCGAGCAACGTATAAGAGACTACGACAACAAGTTCGACGCTCACAAGCAAGAGAACGATGCAAGAATGGACAAGATCCGCTTCATGAGAAACCGCATCATTCAACTTCTTCATCATCAAGACGGAGCCGCCGAGTCGATTAACTGACGACACCTTCTACGACTCAAGTACACCTACTTCAAACACTCTTCGCCGTGTCCCGCCAAGACCGTCATGCATCTCGCAACCCGCTACATGACAAGCATTCACAAGAGCAAGTTGATGATCAAGTTCTCGTCCTGAACTAACTTTTCTCGCAGGTCGACCTTCATCATGGACACCACGTGCATCATCTACTTCCACACGCTCTACTACACCGCACCTCCGCCGGCTGCCACCTCCAACCGTGATACAAGAAAGGTGCACAACCACCACTATCCGCCAAGAGCACACCTGCTGGGCCTACATGTAGCTCTTCTTCTTCCATGGCGTCAACAGGCACACAAGTGATATTATTTGTCGTCGTTGTAAGGGAAGAGGACATTTTTGAGAGAATGCCAATCTCAGCGTGTGATGATTGCTACCGAGGATGGTGGGTATGAGTCCGCTAGTGACTATGATGAAGAGACTTTGGCTCTTATTACACATGAAGAACACGGTGGAGATGATTACGATCATGAGACCCAATACATGGCTGTCAAGATGGTGACAGTATGAATGTTTAGTTGCTCAACGTGTTTTGAGTGTGCAGGTTACACAAGCTGAGCAAAATCAGAGGCATAACTTGTTCCATACAAAGGGAGTTGTGAAGGAACGTTCTATTCAGCGCCATCATAGATGGAGGGAGCTGCAACAACTTGGCTAGCATGGATATGGTGGAGAAGCTCTCTCACCACAAGACCACATCCACATCCTTACTACATCCAATGGTTCAACAACAGCGGCAAGGTTAAGGTAACACGTACTGTTCGTGTGTATTTTAGTATCTCTACATATGATGATTATGTTGATTGTGATGTGGTACCTATGCAAGCATGTTCCTTATTACTTGGTAGACCATGGCAATTTGATAAAAATTCTGTACACCATGGTAGAAACAATCAGTATACTCTTGTTCACAAGGATAAAAATATTACTTTGCTTCCTATGACTCCTGATTCCATTTTGAAAGATGATATTAATAGAGCTAATAAAGCAAAACAGGAGAAAAATAAGAGTGAAATTCAGATTGTGGCAAAAGAATTTGAGCAACAAATGAAGCCTAATAATAAACCATCTAATGTTGCTTCTGAAATTAAACTGAAAAGTGCATGTTTATTTGCCACCAAATCTGATATTGATGAGCTAGATTCTAGCAAATCTGTTTGCTATGCTTTTGTGTGCAAAGAGGCATTATTTTCATTCGAGGACGTGCCTTCCTCTTTGCCCCTGCTGTCACTAACATTTTGCAGAGTTCACGACGCCTTCCCACAAGACGTGCCACCGGATTACCACCTATTCGAGGGATTGAGCATCAAATTGACTTAATTCCGGTGCATCGCTACCCAACCGCGCACCATACCGCACCAATCCAGAGGAGACGAAGGAGATTATCGTCAAGTACAGGAGCTGCTCGACAAAGGTTATATACGCCTGAATCTCTTAGTCCTTGTGCTGTTCCTATTATACTAGTGCCTAAAAAGGATGGTACGTCGCGTATGTGTGTTGATTGTAGAGGCATTAATAATATTACTATTCGTTATCGTCATCCTATTCCTAGGCTAGATGATATGCTTGATGAATTGAGTGGCTCTACAATATTCTCCAAAGTTGATTTGCATAGTGGATACCATCAAATTCGTATGAAATTGGGAGATGAATGGAAAACAGCATTTAAAACTAAGTTTGGATTATATGAGTGGTTAGTCATGCCTTTTGGGTTAACTAATGCACCTAGTACTTTCATGAGATTAATGAACGAAGTTTTACGTGTTTTCATTGGACGATTTGTGGTAGTTTACTTTGATGATATACTGATTTATAGCAAATCTTTGGAAGAACATTTGGAACATTTACGTGTTGTTTTAATGCTCTACGTGATGCACGCTTGTTTGGTAACCTTGGGAAGTGCACCTTTTGCACCGACCGAGTATCTTTTCTTGGCTATGTTGTTACTCCACGGAATTGAAGTTGATAAAGCCAAGATTGAAGCTATTGAGAGTTGGCCGCAGCCCAAAGCGGTCACACAAGTGAGGAGTTTTCTTGGACTCGCTGGTTTCTATAGGCGTTTTGTGAGAGACTTTAGCACCATTGCTGCACCTCTCAATGAGCTTACAAAGAAGGATGTGCCTTTTGTTTGGGGTACCGCATGGGAAGAAGCCTTCACGGTATTGAAAGATAAGTTGACACATGCTCCTTTACTCCAACTTCCCGACTTTAATAAGACTTTTGAGCTTGAATGTGATGCTAGTGGAATTGGATTAGGAGGTGTGTTATTACAAGATGGCAAACCTTTGCATACTTTTCTGAAAAATTGAGTGGGCCTAGTCTGAACTATTCTACTTATGACAAAGAATTATATGCTCTTGTTCGGACTTTAGAGACATGGCAACATTATTTATGGCCCAAAGAATTTGTTATACATTCTGATCATGAATCTTTGAAACATATTAAAAGTCAAGCTAAACTGAATCGTAGACATGCTAAATGGGTTGAATTCATTGAGACTTTCCTTATGTCATTAAACACAAGAAGGGTAAAGAAAATGTTATTGCCGATGCTTTGTCTCGTCGCTATACTATGCTTTCACAACTTGACTTCAAAATATTTGGTTTGGAGACCATCAAAGATCAATATGTGCATGATGCTGATTTTAAAGATGTAATGCAGAATTGTAAAGAAGGAAGAACATGGAACAAGTTCGTTATTAATGATGGTTTTGTGTTCGTGCTAACAAGCTATGCATTCCTGCTAGCTCTGTTCGTCTTTTGTTGTTGCAGGAGGCGCATGGAGGAGGATTAATGGGACACTTTGGCCAAGAAGACGGAGGATATACTTGCTACACATTTCTTTTGGCCAAAGATGAGACGGATGTTGAGCGTTTTGTTGCTCGCTGCACTACATGTCAAAAAGCTAAGTCACGACTCAATCCTCATGGTTTATATATGCCTTTGCTCGTGCCTAGTGTTCCTTGGGAGGATATATCTATGGACTTTGTTTTAGGTTTACCTCGAACAAAGAAGGGAGGATAGCATATTTGTTGTCGTGGATAGATTCTCGAAAATGGCACACTTTATACCATGTCATAAAAGCGATGATCTTTGTTAATGTTGCTGATTTGTTCTTTCGTGAAATTATTCGCTTGCATGGTGTGCCAAATACTATTGTTTCAGATCGTGATACTAAATTTCTTAGCCACTTTTGGAGATGTTTATGGGCTAAGTTGGGGACTAAACTGCTTTTTAGTACTACTTGTCACCCCAAACTGATGGATAAACTGAAGTAGTCAATAGAACATTGTCTACTATGCTTAGGGCTGTTTTGAAGAATAATAAAAAAATGTGGGAAGAATGCTTGCCTCATATTGAATTTGCTTATAATCGCTCATTGCATTCTACAACTAAGATGTGCCCTTTTGAAATTGTGTATGGCTTCCTACCTCGTGCACCTATTGATTTGTTGCCTCTTCCATCTTCGGAGAAGGTTAATTTTGATGCTAAAGAACGTGCTGAATTGATTTTAAAATGCATGAGATAACTAAGGAAAACATTGAGCGTATGAATGCTAAATATAAACTTGCTGGAGATAAGGGTAGAAAACATGTTGTCTTTGCACCGGAGATCTTGTTTGGTTACATTTGCGTAAGGATAGGTTTCCTAATTTGCATAAATCAAAGCTAATGCCACGTGCTGATGGTCCATTTAAGGTGTTAGAGAAAATAAATGATAATGCATATAAACTTGAGCTGCCTGCAGATTTTGGGGTTAGTCCCACTTTTAACATTGCAGATTTGAAGCCTTATTTGGGTGAGGAATATGAGCTTCGTCGAGGGCGACTTCATTTCAAGAAGGGAGGATGATGAGGACATCAATACCATTGTTACACCCACAGCCCCTACTGCTACATATCTTGGACCAATTACTAGAGCTCATGCGACGCCAATTAAATTATCGTACTTTCGTTTCTTGGTAATGATTCTAATGTTCATGAGAATATGATGCTGCCTAAATTGGATACATTTGTTTTGCTTACAAATGAAGGCCCTAGCTTGGAGAAGGATGGACATTGAGCAAGAACAAGCATGGAGATAATGCCATGCAAGGGGAACAAGAACGGAGTTACAAGTGATGATTTCAGGACTTTGAAGCCACCATAATGGATGCATGAAGCCTTGGACGAAATATACAAGATGCTACTTCATAAATGTCGTCCCGAGGCTATTCTAGGTGCTGCGTCACCTTATTAGTGGGCCAGGCCCATGTAATTTCGAAATACTTAAGTATAGGCTGTTTTAGAGTCCGTATGTGTGGGGAAACAAGAGTTAGGGTTGATTTGGACCCCTCCACCAAGGGCCACGAAATTCCCCCTCTTCCTCCATATATACAGCCCTTAGGGCACCGTTTAGACCTTGGGTTTTGTTTAGATTAAAAGTTCGCCATAGCTGCAACTTCGCGCATTTCGCTTGTGTTCAACGACTGCACAAAGGCGCCACAGAACCCCACCTTGATCAATAAAGCTTTCATCTTATATTCGCAATATCCAGATTGCAATCTCAGTTTCTTGCTTGTTCTTCGTTTGCTCGCAGGAAACAGACCCTCGTGGTCATGTTGATCGTGCTCCGGCGTGGTCAATAACCTCTCGGAGTTGGTTTAGCGATTGCTAAGGCGCGACGTCCTCGCACGTTCGTAGTCGGATCGTCAAAGTCGACTTCCTCCAAAGCGAAAACCACATCTCATCGAAAGACGGGACACCTTTGCCTCTATCATGATATATATCTTACTTGGGAATTAGAAACTAAACAACGATTTACATGTTTACAATATCCTGAGGAGAGACGTGTTCCTGCTGCTGTTTGTGCTTTCACTAGCTTTGCATGTGTTTGGTGGTCTGAACATTGTAGATTATATCCTGTTCCAGCTACTTGGGCTGCTTTGAAAACTGCTATGCGTACTCGTTGGGTTCCACCATATTATCAGCGTGAATTACTTCAAAAATTGCAGCGCTTAAGACAAGGAAAAATTCGGTGAAGAATATTATCAGGAATTACAAACTGGCTTGATTAGATGTGGTATTGTTGAGGAGAATGAAGCTATGCTTGCACGTTTTACGGGTGGATTAAATAGAGATTCAGACCATTCTAGACTACAAGGATTATAATAATATCACTCGATTATTCCATCTTGCTTGTAAAGCTGAACATGAAGTGCAGGATCGTGAGCGTTGCGCGAACTAACTTTTTCGCAGGTCGACCTTCATCATGGACACCACGTGCATCATCTACTTCCACACGTTCTACTACACGGCACCTCCAGTGGCTGCCACCTCCAACCGTGATACAAGAAAGCAGGCACAACCACCACTATCTGCCAAGAGCACACCTGCTGGGCCTACACAGAGCTCTTCTTCTTCCATGGCGTCAACAGGGCACACAAGTGATATTATTTTTCGTCGTTGTAAGGGAAGAGGACATTTTGCGAGAGAATGCCAATCTCAGCGTGTGATGATTGCTACTGAGGATGGTGGGTATGAGTCTGCTAGTGACTATGATGAAGAGACTTTGGCTCTTATTACACATGAAGAACACGGTGGAGATGATTTCGATCATGAGACCCAATACATGGCTCTTGAAGATGGTGACAGGTATGAATGTTTAGTTGCTCAACGTGTTTTGAGTGTGCAGGTTACACAAGCTGAGCAAAATCAGAGGCATAACTTGTTCCATACAAAGGGAGTTGTGAAGGAACGTTCTATTCAGCGTCATCATAGATGGAGGGAGCTGCAACAACTTGGCTAGCATGGATATGGTGGAGAAGCTTTCTCTCACCCAAGACCACATCCACATCCTTACTACATCCAATGGTTCAACAACAGCGGCAAGGTTAAGGTAACACGTCTTTGTTCGTGTGTATTTTAGTATCTCTACATATGATGATTATGTTGATTATGATGTGGTACCTATGCAAGCATGTTCCTTATTACTTGGTAGACCATGGCAATTTGATAAAAATTCTGTACACCATGGTAGAAACAATCAGTATACTCTTGTTCACAAGGATAAAAATATTACTTTGCTTCCTATGACTTCTGATTCCATTTTGAAAGATGATATTAATAGAGCTAATAAAGCAAAACAGGAGAACAATAAGAGTGAAAATCAGATTGTGGCAAAAGAATTTGAGCAACAAATGAAGCCTAATAATAAACCATCTAATGTTGCTTCTGAAGTTAAACTGAAAAGTGCATGTTTATTAGCCACCAAATCTGATATTGATGAGCTAGATTCTAGCAAATCTGTTTGCTATGCTTTTGTGTGCAAAGAGGCATTATTTTCATTCGAGGACGTGCCTTCCTCTTTGCCCCATGCTGTCACTAACATTTTGCGGGGAGTTCACGGCGTCTTCCCACAAGGCGTGCCACCGGATTACCACCTATTCGAGGGATTGAGCATCAAATTGTCTTAATTCCGGTGCATCGCTACCCAACCGCGCACCATACCGTACCAATCCGGAGGAGACGAAGGAGATTATCGTCAAGTATGGGAGCTGCTCGACAAAGGTTATATACGCGAATCTCTTAGTCCTTGTGCTGTTCCTATTATACTAGTGCCTAAAAAGGATGGAACGTCGCGTATGTGTGTTGATTGCAGAGGCATTAATAATATTACTATTCGTTATCGTCATCCTATTCCTAGGCTAGATGATATGCTTGATGAATTGAGTGGCTCTACAATATTCTCCAAAGTCGATTTGCGTAGTGGATACCATCAAATTCGTATGAAATTGGGAGATGAATGGAAAACAGCATTTAAAACTAAGTTTGCATTATATGAGTGGTTAGTCATGCCTTTTGGGTTAACTAATGCACCTAGTACTTTTCATGAGATTAATGAACGAAGTTTTACGTGCTTTCATTGGACGATTTGTGGTAGTTTACTTTGATGATATACTGATTTATAGCAAATCTTTGGAAGAACATTTGGAACATTTACGTGCTGTTTTTAATGCTCTACGTGATGCACGTTTGTTTGGTAACCTTGGGAAGTGCACCTTTTGCACCGACCGAGTATCTTTTCTTGGCTATGTTGTTACTCCACGGAATTGAAGTTGATAAAGCCAAGATTGAAGCTATTGAGAGTTGGCCGCAGCCCAAAACGGTCACACAAGTGAGGAGTTTTCTTGGACTCGCTGGTTTCTATGAGCGTTTTGTGAGAGACTTTAGCACCATTGCTGCACCTCTCAATGAGCTTACAAAGAAGGATGTGCCTTTTATTTGGGGTACCGCACGGAAGAAGCCTTCACGGTATTGAAAGATAAGTTGACACATGCTCCTTTACTCCAACTTCCGACTTTAATAAGACTTTTGAGCTTGAATGTGATGCTAGTGGAATTGGATTAGGAGGTGTGTTATTATAAGATGGCAAACCTGTTGCATACTTTTCGAAAAATTGAGTGGGCCTAGTCTGAACTATTCTACTTATGACAAAGAATTATATGCTCTTGTTAGGACTTTAGAGACATGGCAACATTATTTATGGCCCAAAGAATTTGTTATACGTTCTGATCATGAATCTTTGAAACATATTAAAAGTCAAGCTAAAATGAATCGTAGACATGCTAAATGGGTTGAATTCATTGAGACTTTCCCTTATGTCATTAAACACAAGAAGGGTAAAGAAAATGTTATTCTTGATGCTTTGTCTCGCCGCTATACTATGCTTTCACAACTTGATTTCAAAATATTTGGTTTGGAGACCATCAAAGATCAATATGTGCATGATGCTGATTTTAAAGATGTAATGCAGAATTGTAAAGAAGGAAGAACATGGAACAAGTTCGTTATTAATGATGGTTTTGTGTTCTGTGCTAACAAGCTATGCATTCCTGCTAGCTCTGTTCGTCTTTTGTTGTTGCAGGAGGCGCACGGAGGAGGCTTAATGGGACACTTTGGCGTCAAGAAGACGGAGGATATACTTGCTACACATTTCTTTTGGCCAAAGATGAGACGGGATGTTGAGCGTTTTGTTGCTCGCTGCACTACATGTCAAAAAGCTAAGTCACGACTCAATCCTCATGGTTTATATATGCCTTTGCCTGTGCCTAGTGTTCCTTGGGAGGATATATCTATGGACTTTGTTTTAGGTTTACCTCGAACAAAGAAGGGGAGGGATAGCATATTTGTTGTCATGGATAGATTCGGAAAATGGCACACTTTATACCATGTCATAAAAGCGATGATCTTTGTTAATGTTGCTGATTTGTTCTTTTGTGAAATTATTCGCTTGCATGGTGTACCAAATACTATTGTTTCAGATCGTGATACTAAATTTCTTAGCCACTTTTGGAGATGTTTATGCGCTAAGTTGGGGACTAAACTGCTTTTTAGTACTACTTGTCACCCCCAAACTGATGGACAAACTGAAGTAGTCAATAGAACATTGTCTACTATGCTTAGGGCTGTTTTGAAGAATAATAAGAAAATGTGGGAAGAATGCTTGCCTCATATTGAATTTGCTTATAATCGTTCATTGCATTCTACTACTAAGATGTGCCCTTTTGAAATTGTGTATGGCTTCCTACCTCGTGCACCTATTGATTTGTTGCCTCTTCCATCTTTGGAGAAGGTTAATTTTGATGCTAAAGAACGTGCTGAATTGATTTTAAAATGCATGAGTTAACTAAGGAAAACATTGAGCGATGAATGCTAAATATAAACTTCTTTGGAGATAAGGGTAGAAAACATGTTGTCTTCGCTTTTGGAGATCTTGTTTGGTTACATTTGCGTAAGATTGGTTTCCTAATTTGCGCAAATCAAAGCTAATGCCACGTGCTGATGGTCCATTTAAGGTGTTAGAGAAAATAAATGATAATGCATATAAACTTGAGCTGCCTGCAGATTTTGGGGTTAGTCCCACTTTTAACATTGCAGATTTGAAGCCTTATTTGGGTGAGGAAGATGAGCTTCCGTCGAGGACGACTTCATTTCAAGAAGGGGAGGATGATGAGGACATCAATACCATTGTTACATCCACAGCCCCTGCTGCTATACATACTGGACCAATTACTAGAGCTCACGCACGCCAATTGAATTATCCGGTACTTTCGTTTCTTGGTAACGATTCCAATGTTCATGAGAATATGATGATGCCTAAATTGGATACATTTGTTTTGCTTACAAATGAAGGGCCTACCATGGACAAGAAAGATGAACCTTGGAGCAAGTTCAAGCATGGAGATGTTGGCATGCGCAAGGGTAACAAGAACGGAGTTACAAGTGATGATTCCAGGACTTTGAAGCCACCCTAATGAGTGCATGAGGCCTTGGACGAAATATACAAGATGCCACTTCATAATATTCGTTTATAGGCTATTCTAGATACTGCGTCACCTTATTATTGGGCCAGGCCCATGTAATTTCGAAATACTTAAGTATAGGCTATTTTTAGAGTCCGTATGTGTGGGGAAACAAGAGTTAGGGTTGATTTCAGACCCCTCCACCAAGGGCCACGAAATTCCCCCTCTTCCTCCATATATACAGCCCTTAGGGCACTGTTTAGACCTGGGTTTTGTTTAGATTAAAAGTTCGCCATAGCTGCAACCGGCGTGCCGTTTGTGTTCAACGACCAGACAAAGCGTCCACAGAACCCCACCTTGATCAATAAAGCTTTCATCTTATATTCGCAATATCCAGATTGCAATCTCAGTTTCTTGCTTGTTCTTCGTTTGCTCGCAGGAAACAGGCCCTCGTGGTCAGGTTGATCGTGCTCCGGCGTGGTCAATAACCCACGGAAGTTGGTTTAGCGATTGCTAAGGCGCGACGTCTCGCACGTTCGTAGTCGGATCGTCAAGGTCGACTCCCACAGAAACGATAGCCACCATCTCATCGAAACATCGGGACACCTTTGCCTCTATCAGGCACATGATAAACATGGCAATAGCAACAAGGATCTCCACCAAGCATGCAAATACACATAGGAGTATCATAATGGTGCACCATGGGTAAATGCAAGCAAGGGTCACAATTGCATGGCAAAGTCATGTAAAGATGCCTAACATGCAAAGTGAACACGATAGAATGGGCATAATGTGACAAGTGGTAAATAGCCCATAGCCGTGTGAGAGCCAAGTAAAAGAGATGCGCGTAGTCCTTGCGCGAAGGGAACTGTGGTAAGGATAGTCCACGGGATCCCAAGTCATCATTGCTCTTAAGAGCTCGTTTGGTCAACTCGTGGGATTGAGAAGTTGACGAGTGTATGTGGGTACCTACACAAAACAAAGACAAAGGGAAAATTGTGTGTGCGTGGTAGATGTACACATCATCCATCATGATGCGCACGTGCTTGTGTTGGTTAGCACAAAATAGCCAATGCTCAAATAAATGAGATGCATGATATAGAAACATGTCATCCATCATGAGAGGTTTGTTAGTATGTATAGCATAATGGAGATTCAAATTGTCTAATGCATCATGGGAAATATCTAGAGCATTGTTATTCATGGAATGCATATGGTTCAAGCAATCATGGAAATCATGCCAAGTATGGAATGTATCAAAATCTCCTAATATATATGAGGAAACTATGGGGGTCTCCTCATGAGCGTTAATGGAAACATCACATGGAGAATATTGACAACATCCAAAACAATGCATATTTGGAACAATGTGATCATGGCATGACATATTAGATGAATTGCGCAAATCATGTAAAGGAAGCATGGCAATATCATCACATGAAAAACAAAAGCCAATGACCATCATCTCGTCATCTATGCCATAAGTGCAAATGGGATTTATTTTAATGGGGCATGCATAGTTACTATGTTGAGATTGAAATGATGCAATATGGGAGATCTCACTCATAGCATATGAAAAGTTCAATGGATTTTCAAACATGAAGTGACCAATAGAATTTTCACAAGATATCCTATGAAGCATAGCATCACAACTAGGCAACTCAACATGCTCATCATCATATTCATCATAAATAGGTAAGTCAAGGCATGAAGAAGTTTCACTAGCATTGATGTAGGGCGGAACCCTACGTGGGCGATCTTTCACGTTGGAGCGGATCCTACGGGGAATCACGAGGGACACGCGGAAGAACAAGAGGGAAAACACGGGGAAAACGAGAGAGAATGCACTCAACCGACAAGAAATCAATCACACATGTGCTAGATTATCGAACACATAGAGTGGCACAAGATTCGAGATCAACAAAGGTCAGGATACACGAGTAGCCGTTCTTCTCCGAGAGGAGGTCTTGATGGGTCCACCCTAGAAGGGGGTCTTGAATCCGCTTGGGGATCTTCTCCGTAGAGGTCCTGATCTCCGAGGAGAAGTAGCCAAGTGGATGAGCAAAGGCTCTCACACCAAACTATGAGCTAATCCAAAGCTAACCCTAGAAAGAGGAGGGGATCAAGTATATATAGTCTCGGGCGAAGGGTACAAGGACGAGTCCCGGAGGGAGGCCTGATGCATCTGGCGAGGGAGGCCGGACGTCCAGGCGTCGGGCCGGATGTCGGAGCTTTCGAGACGCCGGATGTCCGGGCTAGGTGCCGGATGTCCGGTGGCGGGGTAGACTCTGTCGATTGGTGGGCGCCGGATTTCAGGCGAGGCCGGATATCCGGGGGCCGTGGGAGGCCGGATGTCCGGGGCTGGGCCCGGATGTCCGGCTGAGAGGGGAGGCCTTCGGCCGGGTGCCACACGCCGGATTCCGGGAGGGCGGATGTCCGGCAGCCAGTAGCTTCAGCAGCTCCGTCTTCTTCCGTTGCCGCTTCGGGCTTCCCTCGCGGATGGTGTAGTCGTTCCTTGGCGCCTGCACTCCTCCTTGACATCCGAGACGCTTCGACAATACCTATGCATGCACACGGGGAAAGTGTCAAGTAGTATACCATCCTCGAAGGGGTCAAGTGAGCAAGTGTAAAGGAGAAGATTCACCTTTGTGTATGTGAAGAAGAGGTCGCACGTGTCACTTGCCAAACGGACTCTTGACATGGTGATGACCGTAGGATGCTCCGCATCATCCCCCTCCCCCTTGGAAAGGATCCGACCTCGGATCGAAAACCAAATCACCATGGGAAAGAGGTGGCGGTGCCGTGTCAAAGTGGTCGATCACCAAGCTCTCGTCATCTTGAAGCTCGAGATGGGCACTCTCCAATGTCGCACCATCTTGTGATTCCTTCAAAAGGAGTAAATAGAACAAACACTTGGAAAAACAAATGTGGTTAGCGTTAGTGCAAAACCAAGCATTCAAGAGGTGATTCACCAAACAAGTGTTGTCATCAAGCATAGCAGAGGGTGTGACAAAGGATTGTGACATGGTATGTAAGCATATCAATCGAGCACAAGCAAAAATATCATGGGAACAAGCATGTAAATGTGAGGTAGAGATGCAAATATGTGTGACAAGAGCATAAGCATCCACCTCAAGGTCATAGCAAGCATGCATAAAGCGCTTGACAAATGGTCGATGGTATGCATATGAATCATTCGCAACACCAAATAAGATGAGGTGTCTAAACACATGGGTCAAGTGCAAGACAATCCAAGCATAATGTGCATAGGGTGTAGTGAATATAGTGTAGCACTCAACACAATAGAAAGAGCAATTGTTCATCATGTGTGAGGCAATCAAGTCAAGCATGTAGCAATCAATGGGACATGGCATATGTGAAGTAATGACATTGTTGCAACCAGACATATGAGAGGAGCAAGTAATCCAAGAATTGGATGCAACACACAAGGTACATATGTCATGATGCATGGGAATGTGATAATTGTTGGGGAACGTAGTAATTTCAAAAATTTTCCTACGATCACGCAAGACCATGGTGATGGCATAGCAAGCGAGTATAGAGTATCCGTCCCCGTACCCTCGTGAGACCGAAAGCGAAGCGTTATAACAACGCTGTTGATGTAGTCGTACTTCTTCCCGATCCAACCGATCCAAGTACCGAGCGTCGGCACCTCCGAAGTTACGCACACGTTCAGCTCGATGGCGTCCCTCGAACTCCGATCCAGCCGAGTGTTGAGGAGAGTTTCACAAGACGACGGCGTGGTGGCGATGATGATGTTCCACCGACGCGGGGCTTCGCCTAAGCTCCGCCACGGTATGATCGAGGTGTAATCTGGTGGAAGGGCACCGCACACGGCTAAGGAACGATCTAATCGATCAACTTGTGTGTCATGGGGTGCCCCTGCCTCTGTATATAAAGGAGGGAAGGGAGGGGCTGGCCGGCCGGGAGGGAGGCGCACCAGGGTGTCCTACTCCTACTAGGAGTAGGATTCCCCCAAATCCTAGTCCAACTAGGGTTTGACCAAGGGAGAGGGAGAGAGGCGCCACCCCTTCTCATAATCCTAATAGGACTAGGGAAGGGGGAAGGCTGCGCCAGCTATAGGGCCCCTTTTCTCTTTCCCACTAAGGCCCATCAAGGCCCATTGACCCCAGGAGGTTCCAGTAACCCCGGTACTCGGTAAAATTCCCAATTTCACCGGAGTGATTCCGAGTCCAAACATAGGCTTCCAATATATCAATCTTTATGTCTCGACCATTTCGAGACTCCTCGTCATGTCCGTGATCTCATCCGGGACTCGAACAACCTTCGGTACATCAACATCATAAAACTCATAGTAGCATGCCATCGAAGCGTTAAGCGTGCGGACCCTACGGGTTCGAGAACTATGTAGACATGACCGAGACACCTCTCGGTCAATAACCAATAGCGGGACCTGGATGCCCATATTGGTTCCTACATATTCTACGAAGATCTTTGTCGGTCGAGACCGCATAACAACATCGTTGTTCCTTTGTCATCGGTGCGTTACTTGCCCGAGATTCGATCGTCGGTATCCAATACCTAGTTCAATCTCACATTGGCAAGTCTCTTTTCTCGTTCCGTAATACATCATCTCATAACTAACTCATTAGTTACAATGCTTGCAAGGCTTAGGTGATGAGCATTACCGAGAGGGCCCAGAGATACCTCTCCGAGCAATCGGAGTGACAAATCCTAATCTCGAAATATGCCAACCCAACATGTACCTTGGAGACACCTGTAATGTACCTTTATAATCACCCGATTCGTTGTGAGGTTTGGTAGCACCCAAAGTGTTCCTCGGGCAAGCAGGAGTTGCATAATCTCATAGTCATAGGAACATGTATAAGTCATGAAGATAAGCACTAGCAACAAACTATACGATCGGTGCTATGCTAATGGAATGGGTCATGTCAATCAGATCATTCAACCAATGATGTGATCCCGTTAATCAAATAACAACTCCTTGTTCATGGTTAGGAAACATAACCATCTTTGATTAACGAGCTAGTCAAGTAGAGGCATACTAGTGACACTCTGTAGGTTTATGTATTCACACATGTATTATGTTTCCGGTTAATACAATTCTAGCATGAATAATAAACATTTATCATGATATAAGGAAATAAATAATAACTTTTATTATTGCCTCTAGGGCATATTTCCTTGATCTCCCACTTGCACTAGAGTCAATAATCTAGATTACACAGTAATGATTCTCACACCCATGGAGTCTTGGTGCTGATCATGTTTTGCTCGTGGAAGAGGCTTAGTCAGCGGGTCGCAACATTCAGATCCGTATGTATCTTGCATATCTCTATGTCTCCCACTGGACCAAATCCGGATGGAGTTGAAGCGTCTTTTGATGTGCTTGGTTCTTTTGTGAAATCTGGATTCCTTTGCCAAGGCAATTGCACCGATATTGTCACAAAAGATTTTCATTGGACCCGATACACTAGGTACAACACCTAGATCGGTTATGAACTCCTTCATCCGAGACTCCTTCATTAGCTGCTTCGAAGCAGCTATGTACTCAACTTCACATGTAGATCCATAGCGGCGCTTTGTTTGGAACTGCACCAACCGACAGCTCCACCGTTTAATGTAAATACGTATCCGGTTTGTGATTTAGAATCATCCGGATCGGTGTCAAAGCTTGCATCGGCGTAACCGTTCTGACGAGCTCTTTGTCACCGCCATAAATGAGAAACATATCCTTAGTTCTTCTCAAGTACTTAAGGATGTTCTTGACCGCTGTCGATGATCCACTCTGGATTACTTTGGTACCTGCCTGCTAAACTTACTGACAAGGCACACATCAGGTCAGTACACAGCATTGCATACATGATAGAGCCTATGGCTGAAGCATAGGAACATCTTTCATTTCTCTCTATCTTCTGCGGTGGTCGGGCATTGAGTCTTACTCAACTTCACACCTTGTAATACCGGCAAGAACCCTTTCTTTGCACGATCCATTTGAACTTTTTCAAAACTTTATCAAGGTATGTGCTTTGTGAAAGTCCTATTAAGCGTCTTGATCTATCTCTATAGATCTTAATGCCCAATATGTAAGCAGCTTCACCGAGGTCTTTCATCGAAAAACTTTTATTCAAGTATCCCTTTATGCTATCCAGAAATTCTATATCATTTCCGATCAATAATATGTCATCCACATATAATATCGAAATGCTACTGAGCTCCCACTCACTTTCTTGTAAATCTGAGGCTTCTCCAAAAGTGCATATAAAACCAAATCTTTGATCACACTATCAAAGCGTTTATTCCAACTCCGAGAGGCTTGCACCAGTCCATAAATGGATCATTTGGAGCTTGCATACTTTGTTAGCTCCTTTGGATCGACAAAACCTTCGGTTGCATCATATACAACTCTTCTTCCGAAATCCATTCAGAATGCAGTTTTAACATCCATTTGCCAAATTTCATAATCATAAAATCGGCAATTGCTAACATGATTCGAGACGGACTTAAGCATCGCTTCTGGTGAGAAGGTCTCATCGTAGTCAATCCCTTGAACTTGTCGAAAACCTTTTGCAACAAGTCGAGCTTTATAGACGATAACATTACCATCAGCGTCGGTCTTCTTCTTGAAGATCCATTTATTCTCAATTGCTTGCCGATCATCGGGCAAGTCAACCAAAGTCCACACTTTGTTCTCATACATGGATCCCATCTCAGATTTCATGGCCTCAAGCCATTTTGTGGAATCTGGGCTCACCATTGCTTCTTCATAGTTCGTAGGTTCATCATGTTCCAGTAACATGACTTCCAAAACAGGATTACCGTACCACTCAGTGCGGATCTTGTTCTGGTTGATCTCTGATTCTGTAGAAACTTGATCTGAAGTTTCATGATCATCATCATTAGCTTCCTCCTATTTGGTGTAGGTGTCACGTAAACTGTTTCTCGTGATGTACTACTTCTCAATAAGGGAGTAGATACAGATTATCTCATCAAGTTCTACTTTCCTCCCACTCACTTCTTTCGTGAGAAACTCTTTCTCAAAAAGTTTCGAATTTAGCAACAAAAATCTTGCCTTCGGATCTGTGATAGAAGGTGTACCCAACTGTCTCCTTTGGGTATCCTATGAAGACACATTTCTCGATTTGGGTTCGAGCTTATCAGGTTGAAGCTTTTTCACATAAGCATCGCAGCCCCAAACTTTCAAAAACGACAACTTTGGTTTCTTGCCAAACCACAGTTCATAAGGCGTCGTCTCAGCAGTTTAGATGGTGCCCTATTTAAAGTGAATGTAGCCGTCTCTAAAGCATAACCCCAAAATGATAGCGGTAAATCAGTAAGAGACATCATAGATCGCACCATATCTAATAAAATACGATTTGACGTTCGGACACACCATTACGTTGTGGTGTTCCGGTGGCGTAAGTTCGAAACTATTCCGCATTGTTTCAAATGTAGGCCAAACTCGTAACTCAAATATTCTCCTCCACGATCAGATCGTAGAAACTTTATTTTCTTGTTACGATGATTTTCCACTTCACTCTGAAATTCTTTGAACTTTTCAAATGTTTCAGACTTGTGTTTCATTAAGTAGATATACCCATATCTGCTCAAATCATCTGTGAAGGTGAGAAAATAACGATATCCGCCACGAGCCTCAACATTCATTGGACCACATACATCGGTATGTATGATTTCCAATAAATCTGTTGCTCTCTCCATAGTTCCGGAGAACGGTGTTTTAGTCATCTTGCCCATAAGGCACGGTTCGAAGTGCCAAGTGATTCATAATCAAGTGACTCCAAAGTCCATCAGCATGGAGTTTCTTCATGCGTTTACACCGATATGACCTAAGCGGCAGTGCCACAAATAAGTTGCACCATCATTATCAACTCTGCATCTTTTGGTTTCAACATTATGAATATGTATCACTACTATCAAGATTAAGTAAAACAAACCATTCTTCAATGGTGCATGACCATAAAAGATATTATTCATATAAATAGAACAACCATTATTCTCTGATTTAAATGAATAACCGTCTCGCATCAAACAAGATCCAGATATAATGTTCATGCTCAACGATGGTACTAAATAACAATTATTTAGGTCTAATACTAATCCGAAGGTAGATGTAGAGGTAGCGTGCCGATTGCGATCACATCGACTTTGGAACCATTTCCCACGCGCATCGTCACCTCGTCCTTAGCCAATCTTCGCAATCCGTAGCCCCTGTTTGAGTTGCAAATATTAGCAAGAACCAGTATCAAATACCAGTGCTCTGCGAGTATTAGTAAGGTACACATCAATAACAAGTATATCACATATACCTTTGTTAACCTTGCCATCCTTCTTATCCGCCAAATACTTGGGGCAGTTCCGCTTCCGGTGACCAGCCTCGCTTGCAATAGAAGCACTCAGTTTGAGCTTAGGACCAGACTTGGGTTTCTTCTCTTGATCGACAACTTGCTTGCTGCTCTTTTGAAGTTTCCTTTTCTTTCCTTTGCCCTTTTCTTGAAACTAGTGGTTTTGTTAACCATCAACACTTGATGCTCCTTTTGATTTCTACCTCCATGACCAAAGCATCGCGAAGAGCTCGCATAGTTTTGGTCATCCCTTGCATATTATAGTTCATCACGAAGCTCTTGTATCTTGGTGGCGGTGATTGGAGAATTCATCAATGGCGCAATCATCCGGAAGATTAACTCCCGGTTGAATCAAGTGATTGTTATATCCGGACATTACGAGTATATGCTCACCGACGAACCATTCTCCTCCATCTTACAGCTATAGAACTTATTGGAGACTTCATATCTCTCAATCCGGGCATTCGCTTGGAATATTAACTTCAACTCTGGAACATCTCATATGCTCCATGGTGTTCAAAAGCGACGTTGAAGTCGGTTCTAAGCCGTAAAGCATGGCACATGAACTATAGAGTAGTCATCAGCTTTGCTTTGCAGACGTTCACAACTTCGGCGCAGCCCTTACACCAGGCACGGCACCTAACGGTGCTTCCAGGCGTAATTCTTCCGTGCAGCAATAAGGATAATCCTCGTTACGGACCCAGTCCGTGTAATTGCTGCCATCATCTTTCAACTTTGCTTTCTCAAGGAACGCATTAAAATTCAACGGAACAACAGCACGAGCCATCTATCTACACATCATAGACAAGCAAGATACTATCGGTACTAAGTTCATGATAAATTTAAGTTCAATTAATCATATTACTTAAGAACTCCCACTTAGAAAAATATCCTCCAATTCTCTAAGTGATTGCGTGATCCATTTCAACTACACCATGACCGATCATCACGTGTGATGGAGTAGTTTCAATGGTGAACATCAATATGTTGATCATATCTACTATATGATTCACGCTCGACCTTCGGTCTCCGTGTTCCGAGGTCATATCTTATATGCATAGCTCGTCAAGTATAACCTGAGTATTCGCGTGTGCAACTGTTTTGCACCGTTGTATTTGAACGTAGAGCCTATCACACCCGATCATCACGTGGTGTCTCAAAGACGAAGAACTTTCGCAGCGGTGCATACTCGTGGAGAACACTTCTTGATAATTTAGTAAGGATCATCTTATAATGCTGCCGTCAATCAAAGCAAAATAAGATGCATAAAGGATTAACATCACATGCAATCAATATAAGTGATATGATATGGCCATCATCATCTTGTGCTTGTGATCTCCATCTCGAAGCACCGTCATGATCACCATAAATCACCGGCGCGACACCTTGATCTCCATCGTAGCATCGTTGTCGTCTCGCCAACTATTGCTTCTCGACTATCGCTACTCCTTAGTGATAAAGTAAAGCAATTACATGGCGTTGCATCTCATACAATAAGCGACAACCATATGGCTCTGCCGATTGCCGATAACTCGGTTACAAAACATGATCATCTCATACAATAAAATATAGCATCATGTCTTGACCATATCACATCACAACATGCCTGCAAAAACAAGTTAGGCGTCCTCTACTTTGTTGTTGCAAGTTTTACGTGGCTGCTACGGGCTGAGCAAGAACCGTTCTTACCTCGCATCAAAACCACAGCGATACTTGTCAAATAGACTCGTTTAACCTTCTCAAGGACCGGGCGTAGCCACACTCAGTTCAACTAAAGTGAGAGAGACAGACACCCGCCGGTCACCTTTAAGCAACGAGTGCTCACAGCGGTGAAACCAGTCTCGCGTAAGCGTCACGCGTAATGTCGGTCGGGCGCTTCATCTCACAATACCGCTGAACCAAAGTATGACATGCTGGTAGGTAGTATGACTTGTATCGCCCACAACTCACTTGTGTTCTACTCGTGCATATGACATCAACGCATAAAACTGGCTCGGATACCCTTTGTTGGGGAGCGTAGTAATTTCAAAAATTTTCCTACGATCACGCAAGACCATGGTGATGGCATAGCAGCGAGTATAGAGTATCCGTCCACGTACCCTCGAGACCGAAAGCGAAGCGTTATAACAACGGTTGATGTAGTCGTACTTCTTCCCGATCCAACCGATCCAAGTACCGAGCGTCACGGCACCTCCGAGTTCGCACACGTTCAGCTCGATGGCGTCCCTCGAACTCCGATCCAGCCGAGTGTTGAGGAGAGTTTCGTCGACCTGCGGCGTGGTGGCGATGATGATGTTCCACCG
>JAHIAM010001004.1:0-22508 GCA_021605205.1 Aegilops longissima
TAAGGATAAAAGTTGGCTCAAGCTCAAAGCTCAAGACTCTACATTTTATATTTTAGTGATCCAAGATCACATTGAGTCTATAGGAAAAGCCAATACTATCAAGGAGGGATGAGGTGTTGTAATGGCTTGCTTGCTCAAAGTGCTTAGCGATATGCTCCAAAACCCTCAACTACTTTCTCACATCCACATATGACCTAAACCAAAAGTCAAACTATTTACCGATTCTTTCTATCCAGTATACACGAGTTCGGATGTCATAGCCACTCCCACAAACCCTAGGCAAATCGGTCTCACCGATAGGGATCTCGGTCTCAAGAGATGGGATTATAATCTCTCTGTTTCCTTAAATAGCGTTTGGTACCACGAGATGGCGATCGGTCCCCGAGATTGCAATGTAAACTCTCTGTTTCCTTTTGTAACATTTGGTCTCCTTTGAAATGAGCAAATCGAGTCCCACAGAGTTTACGACCAACTCTCTGGTTAGCTTATTACCAAAATGGGTCCCACGAGTTTGTGTGTCGGTCTCACCGAGATACGTTATGCCCTAACCCTAACCATATCGGTCCTATCGAGTTGCATGTCGGTCCAAGAAAATCCTATGATCACTAGATTTCTTGAATCGGTCCGGCCGAGTTTCTCAATTCGGTCCCAGAGATTGGAAAGTTGTGTGTAAGGTTAGATTTTGTGTGGAGGCTATATACCCTCCACCCACTCTTCATTCATGGAGAGAGCCATCGAAACGAACCTACACTTCCAATACACATTTTAGAAAGAACCACCTACCCTTGTGTTGAGGCCAAGATATTCCATTCCTACCATATGAATCTTGATCTCTAGCCTTCCCCAAGTTGCTTTCCACTCAAATCTTCTTTCCACCAAATCCAAATCCTGTGAGAGAGTTGAGTGTTGGGAGACTATCATTTGAAGCACAAGAGCAAGGAGTTCATCATGAACACACCATTTGTTACTTCTTGGAGAGTGGTGTCTCCTAGATTGGCTAGGTGTCACTTGAACCTCCGACAAGATTGTAGAGTTGCACCAAGGAGTTTGTAAGGGCAAGGAGATCGCCTACTTCGTGAAGATCTACCTCTAGTGAGGCAAGTCCTTCATGGGCGATGACCATGGTTGGATAGACAAGGTTGCTTCTTCGTGGACTCTTCGTGGGTGGAGCCCTCCGTGGACTCAGCATAACCGTTACCCTTAAGTGGGTTGAAGTCTCCATCAACGTGGATGTCACGATAGCACCACCTATCGGAACCACGACAAAAACATCGTGTCTCCAATTGCGTTTGAATTCTCCAAACCCGTCCCTTTACATTCTTGCAAGTTGCATGCTTTACTTTCGCTGCTCATATACTCTTTGCATGCTTGCTTGAATTGTGTTAAGATTGCTTGACTTATGCTAAGATAGCTAAAATCTGCCAAAGACTAAAATTGGGAAAATGATAAGTTTTTATTTGGTCAAGTAGTCTAATCACCCCCCCTCTAGACATACTTTCGATCCTACAAGTGGTATCAGAGCTGTGGTCTCTATTTGCTTTGATTTCCATAGCTTTTGGTGGTCATAGCCTTGGTTTCACAACCTAGGAGAGTATGGCGTCTAGCGAGGGAAATTATCACCATAGAGGTCCTTACTTTGATGGTACTAATTTTGCTAGTTGGAAGCATAAGATGAAAATGCATATTGTTGGACATAACCCCGCCGTTTGGGATATTGTGTGTATTGGCTTGCAAGGTGAATTCTTTGATGGGAAGAACCAAACCGTGAAGCTAAGCGTGGAAGAGTTGAAGATGCTGCAATACAACGCTCAAGCTTGTGATATCCTCTTCAACAGATTGTGCCCCGAAGAATTCAACAAAATCAGCCGTCTTGAGAATGCAAAGGAAATTTGGGATACTTTGATTGATATGCATGAAGGTACCGACTCCGTCAAGGAATCCAAGTTGGATGTGCTTCAAAGTCAACTTGACAAGTTCAAAATGAAGGATGGTGAAGGTGTTCTTTGAAGTGTACTCTAGGCTTGCTCTTATCACAAATGAGATTGCGGCTTAGGAAGTGAATAGATGACCGAGAGATTCATCATCAAGAAGATCCTAAGAGCCTTGGATGGAAAATATGATACCGTGTGTACATTGATCCAAATGATGCCCAATTACAAAGATCTCAAGCCAATGGAAGTCATTGGAAGAATTGTTGCTCATGAGATGTCACTCAAGGATAAGGAGGAACTTCACAACAAATCAAGTGGTGCGTACAAAGCCTTATGTGAAGCCCCCACATCATCAAGTGAGAAACAAACCTTCAATGAAGAATTGAGCTTAATGGTGAAGAAATTCAACAAATTCTACAAGAGTAGAAGCAAAGAGAGAAGCTCCAAATCAAGGTCCTACAATGACAAAAGCTCTTCTAGTCGAGAGCGTAATTGCTACAATTGTGGAAGACCGGACACTATTCCAATGAGTGTCGGCACCCTACAAAAGAAGAAGATTCTCCAAACATAAGAAGTAGAAGAAGAATCACCACCAAGAGAGAGAAGGAGTAGAGATGATCGTTATGAACGAAGACCCTCACGGAGAAGGAAGGATTCGGAAAGGAAGGTGTCGGTGTCAAAACCGGCGGATCTCGGGTAGGGGGTCCCGAACTATGCGTCTAGGCGGATGGTAACAGGAGACTAGGGACATGATGTTTTTACCCAGGTTCTTGCCCTGTCGATGGAGGTAAAACCCTACTCCTTCTTGATTAATATTGATGATATGGGTAGTACAAGAGTAGATCTACCACGAGATCAGAGAGGCTAAACCCTAGAAGCTAGCCTATGGTATGATTGTTGTTAGATCCTCGGACTAAAACCCTCCGGTTTATATAGACACGGAGAGGTTAGGAGTTACATAAGTCGGTTACAAATGGGAGGAGATCTACATATCCGTATCGCCATGCTTGCCTTCCACGCCAAGGAAAGTCCCATCCGGACACGTGGCGAAGTCTTCAATCTTGTATCTTGAGTCCGGCCAAGGTTATAGTCCGGCCATCGGACAACCCCTAATCGAGGACTCCTCGGTAGCCCATGAACCGGGCTTCAATGACGAGTCAGTCCAGCGCATGATTGTCTTGACATTGCAAGGCGGGTTCCTCCTCGAATACTTCATAGAAGATTTTAAACACAAGGATAGTGTCGGCTCTGCAAAATAAGTTCCACATACCTCCGTAGAGAATAATATTTACAAATCAATCTGCGGCGTATTCATGGCGTGACATCACCTACGGCCAAGCCTTTATTGAATCGTTTTCTTGTCCCACCTCGTAGCACTTAGCGAGGCGGTTTCCTTACGTCTTGTCGAGCGAGATCGTGTCCCCTTATTCGAGGATTCTCATCAATCTGGGCGTGGGTAACCCAACCGTGCCATTAATTCGGCTCTTGGGAGATAGCGAGTTTTACCGGCTGGTGGGGGCACATAGTTCCGTCCGCCCATATAAGGGGATAAGGGTCCACCTTTCTCATCTCATATTCGTCCTCCTTTGCTTATCCATTTACGTGCTTTTCGAGCTCCAGCGCCCAAGTCGGCACATCCACCTCAACCTTCTCCAGCCATGTCGGGAGGCGGGAGGCAAGTGGATGGTCTCCTCCGTCACGGAGGGACACATCAAGCTGAGGAAGGCGAATACTTGTCTAACGACATTGCGCACCGGCTCCCGGACAAGGGCAGCTCATCCCACCCAGGCCCCATGAGAGGTGGTGTTCCTCACCCATTTCCTCCATGGACTAGGTTTCCCACTTCACTCATTTGTCAGGGGCTCATGTTCTACTACGGCACAGATTTCCACGATCTGGCCCCGAACCGTCCTCAACATCTTGGCGTTTATCGTCGTGTGCGAGGCCTTCCTCCGCATCAAGCCCCACCCGACTTATGGCTGAAGACCTTCAATGTCAAGCGTAGGTGGTGGCCACCAAGCGAGTCTTGGGCGCCATGGTGGGCAAGATGCCCAGCGTTACATGGCTCGAGGCTCCCGTGGAGACCATAAAGGGGTGGCAATCGGGGTGGTTCTACATCAGAGCAGCGTGACCACTGAATGGGCAGCGGCCCCAATTCTGATCTGGCATCCACACGGCTCACCTCACGGAAAGAAGGGCTGTCGTGGGAGTAATTCAGAAGCGGACCGGACTCCAAACTGCATCCAAGACACTGGTGGACAAAAGGTTAAACTTCGTCAGCGTAGTCAGGTCATGCTCATCCGCGGATCCTCCCGTGTCAGCGATGGGCTTTTAACTTATGGGAGTTCAACCGGCCCAACACCAAACTCGACCGGACTCTTTGACACAACACGAGGATGCACGGAAGGTGCTATTCAAAGGCGCCGAGGTTCCCCCTCCCATCACCGAGGATCGCGGATTCATGTGAGCGTAAACCCGCGTAGTAAGCTTATTTTACCCTTTCTGGGATACTTGTTTTCATAGTTTGACTCTATCGGGTTCTAAGCTCCGTTCCTTTGGCAGGAATGGCGAAGAAGAAGACCAGACGGATCATTGTCCGGCTCCTTTGCCGAGATCCAGCGGGCCTTTGGCAGCAGCGGGGCTGCTGGTTTCGGCCTGCTTACGTGGTGCGGAGAAGAAGGCCAAGAAAAGGCGCGGGAACTCGAAAGAGTTCCGGCTCGATGTGTCGGATTCATCATCCGATGACTCCGGCGCCTCCTCCACGAGCGAGGGAGGAGGAAGAGGCCTCTCCCCTCCGGCGGGGGAGGGCAGAAAAGGAAGAACACCCCAACTAGGGGGCGGAGGGTCAAGAAGGAAGGACCCTTCCTCCGGACTACTCCACCAGCGCCGGCAAGCGGCAAGAGGAGTGGCCATCCGGGGCCAAGCCCTGGCAAAATCGTAAGTATCCGGATACTAGAATAACTCATGGCATTCCTTTATTGCACATTATCTTGGCGCGAATATAACCATGCAGTCCGCTTGGCCCATTTCGGCAACCGTCGGCGGATCATAGATTAAATCGGATGTGAATAGCCTTTCACTTCATTGCTACCTCCCTCGTCCTACGGACGATGCGAGTGGAGTCCCAAAAGGGTCCAAGCAGGAGGGTGGTCTGGGCGCCGCAAAGCGCCTCCGGACTCGAAGCAAAGGGATAAAACCGAAGGGCTCTAAGTCCGACCTGGGCGGACACCATATCGGAACCTTCAGCGGTTCCGGCATCAGGCGGCCCCTACTAAGAAGGGCAAGCCTACGACACGGTGACCTCCGTCAACGAGAGGCACGGATAATCTCTTGGAGGTGTACTTGGCGCCTCCTTGACGAGAGCACCGCACTATTATGAGTGTGGTGATCCGGAAAATTCGATCCGCCAAAGCGGGCTGGTGAAGCTTCTTGACCTTCTAATAGGCTTTGAGGTATGTATTTAAGATATGTAAAAATATTACGCATAGGCGGTAGCCCGATGCTCAGTTTGGTGTTGGGAAGAAAAGCGAATTGAGGATCAAAAGATATCTGTGAGAGTCTAACATAAGTTTGTAAATATGGGAATGCAGGCTCTTTTCTTGACCTCTGCCCGCCTTGCTGCGGAGGTCGATGCATTGAAGCGAGCCTCGGCGGTCGAACGAGCTCGGCCTTGCCAAGAAGCAGCTCGAGGAGAAGGAAGGTAAGTAATACCTTATGTAAGTATATAAAAAGATGTGGTTGCAAAAATGACGGGACCAGCGTGAGTATTACAGGGGCCACAACCGAGGTGGCGACCACAGAAGAAAGCGCTGTCAAGGCCGAAGACAATGCGGCCGTGGGCGCATATCGGCGAGCGGGGAGGCGGGTGGCGGAGGTGCAGCAGGAGCTCGGGATCTCGTGAAAAATATGAGAGCTTGGAGCTTGACTCAAAGACTCGAGAGTCGAGCTCGCCTCGGCGCTTGAGGCGCCAAATCTGCCAAGGCTTGAAGCCAAAAAGCCCTCCAAGAAGTTGAGGCGTTGAAGAAGATAGCGGCGGGTAAGGCATTATTTATGCGAAGCAAGCACGTTAAAGTGAATTACTTATTACTTACCGAGTCGAAGCTCACCAAGAGCATTCGAGATCTTCCCAGTGTGTCGCGCCGCCGCATTCTGCTCGAGCGAAGAGGGAGCTCGGCGGAGAAGGTGTTACGGTCTCGATATCTTGAGGCGGACACCAGTGCCCTTGGCGACCGGTGAAGCAGTGGTCGAGCTCCATAAGGTGGCGAACAGGCCATGAAGGGTCTCGTGGTCAGTTTGTGGCACAGGAAGCCATGCACAGGAGCTACTTGGCTGGTGAGCGGTGGTGGATGACGGTCCATGGCAGAAGTCATCAGCGCTCCATATGCATCAAAGGTGCCCATAGGGCCCTTGCCGATGCTAAAGTGCCTTTGAGGGCAAGATGGCGGCTGAAGCTTGTGACGGATGGACCACCGTCGGTCAAGGAGCATCGCAAGCCGAGATGTATTATGAGGCGTCTGAAGGGTGCCGCCTTATAAGCGGATGAATGCTCCAAAGATGTAATTTTGAGTAAACTTCGCATTTGTGATCTGTATCTGAAAACTTGTTCATATCGCTAAACAACGCTTTTGAATTTAAATATTACCTTTTGTGCGGCCGTTTATTAAATTTGAGAGATGGCGAGTCATCGGCAACACGCCCCCATGCCACGAGTGCTGGGGTGTTAAGGATAAACTTGGCGCTCTTTTTCCCATTCTTGGGTCCTTTGAGGCGCTCAACACTTCGAACAAGGCAATCGGACTATAATGCTTGAACTCTCAATGAAAGCACCAATGTCGGTGTCAAAACCGGCGGATCTCGGGTAGGGGGTCCCGAACTGTGCGTCTAGGCGGTTGGTAACAGGAGACAAGGGACACGATGTTTTTACCCAAGTTCGGGCCCTCTCGATGGAAGTAAAACCCTACTCCTGCTTGATTAATATTGATGATATGGGTAGTACAAGAGTAGATCTACCACGAGATCAGAGAGGCTAAACCCTAGAAGCTAGCCTATGGTATGATTGTTGTTAGTCCTCTGGACTAAAACCCTCGGTTTATATAGACAGGAGAGGGCTAGGAGTTACAGAGTCGGTTACAATGGGAGGAGATCTACATATCCGTATCGCCAACCTTGCCTTCCACGCCAAGGAAAGTCCCATCCGGACACGGTACGAAGTCTTCAATCTTGTATCTTCACAGTCCAGGAGTCCGGCCAAAGGTTATAGTCCGGCTATCCGGACACCCCCCAATCTAGGACTCCCTCACCCTTACAAACTCCTTGGTTCAACTCCACAATCTTCTCGAAGCTTTGATCTATATGTTGTCATCAATTACCAAAAAGGGGGAGATTGAAAGTGCAACTATCCCTAGGTGGTTTTGGTAATTCCTAACAACATATAGCTCATTGAACTAACATTATTCAAGACAAATATTTGAGGAAAAGCTCAATGAATGGCATGGCATGGATGAGGAAAGTGGACCCCTCAAATTGGCTAGGTATCACTTGACCTCAGAAAGATTGTGGAGTTGAACCAGAGTTTTGTAAGTGAGTGAATCTGGATGATTGAAAGTGTCCCGAGTGAACAAGATATGAACTCTCGTCAGTCTTAAGCCCGAACTTCTGCGGTGAGCTGTGTGAAATCAAACCCCAGGTCGTGAGCACAGTGCTGAGAGTTCCTGTCATCATCTTTGGGCTGATGGCTCCCGATCATCAACAGCGATGCGGTCGAGGTGATACTTTCTCCCGGACGGATCTTACGTGTCGGCGGCTTTGCTGCGGGCAATTCGGCAGCCATCTGGAAGGCAGATCAGCTCGCCCAGCCATCGAGTCAGATTTGGAAGTTTGAACTACGGTGACATCCGCGGGGACTTGATCTTTGATGGGTTCGAGCCACGGCCGAAGCGCGCCCGCTTTGTCACGATGGGCATGATCTAGCTACTGCCGCCCGAGCGGTGCCACAGGCCGCACCCGTGTCGCTCGACCCCTAGCTCCGGAGCCATTGCATGTCGAGATTGGTGGCTGGACACTGCCTCGTGGGCTGCAATCTCTCTGACGATCGAGCCCAACACCAGCCTTGTCCTCTGCGAGCTCCACGACTCAAGGTGCGGACTCCTCTCCGGACTCCGAACCTTCCGCCCCCGCCGTCGAATCCGATTGGGCGCCGATCATGGAGTTCGCCCCCGCGGACATCTTTCGGCACTTGCCCTTGGCGACATTCTGAATTCACTAAAGTCTCTCTCTTTATCGGAGAGCCTGGCGGACTATGGTCAACAAGGTTGGGATGCGGATGGCGAAGAAATTCAAAGCCCACCCACCACCCGCCATAGCGCATCGATGATTTAACCGACATGCTCGACCCGACTCCAAAGACATCGGCGGTATGGGCGGCGATGTAGGAGGCAACAGGAACCAACACCTATAGGGCCTTGGACAACCACCTCATCTCACGATGTATACATGGTGGACACACCTAAAAAAAGCGTTGACGAGGAACAAAGGGACAAAGCGAGGATCGTTCCCTCGGCGATCAAAGCGGCGTAGAGCCGCTCTAAACCCCCTCGGCGAGACAACAGCCATCTGAGACCCAGCCACGAGCGAGGCGAACCGGCGGACGGACGAACATGCCATTGAGCAACCCGTCCGAACAACGCAACTTGGATAAACAAACCGAACAACCCGTCCCGGCGAAGATAACGAGTCCGGACGACCTCACGCCCGAATAAGTTCTTTGGAGCGAAGAACCTCCACAAAAGGCTAAATCAAGCCCGCTGCGCATAGCTGAAAAAAGCGAAGCGGAAGCTCAAAACAGCGGAAGATGCACTCAGAATTAGATGGAGCAAAGTACTCAACACATGAGACAAATCGGCTGACGATCGCCCACACAAGAGCTATCGAAGCGAAAATTACTGCGAAATTTGATGAGGCCTTAGAAACCCCATAATAAAAAATAAAGGAAGCCACCGGTCGGATAAACAACCCCATGGCCAACATAGGCGGCAAATGGCGCGCACACAAAAACGACACGCGATCCGCTGAGGTTCGCATCAAAAATATGGCCCACCGAGATCTATCTACGGGCCAAGAAAGCAAGCTCTAGTAAGCAATGCAGCGCAACAAGTATCCGAACATCACGGCACACCCAAATATAGGGTGCGCACACTATGTTTCACCGATGGGTCTTTGGACCATGAATTTCAGTAAGATTCAAGCTCGTAAACATAGAGGCATCTGACGGAACAACGAGACCTGGAGTGCGGATTGAGGATTATATCCTCCACATACACATGGCTAGAGAGATGACCTCCGCCATAAAATACTTACCCCTCAAGCTCAAAGGGCCAGCCCGGCATTGGCTTAAAAGCCTTCCGAAAACACCATTGGAAGTTGGGAAGAGCTTGAGGATGCTTCGAGGCAAATTTTCAAGGGACATATGTCCGACCTCAGGATCTGAGGCGATTTAAGTCATATAACTCAACAACACGGAGAGTCAGCCCTGAAATTCTGGAACAGATTTCTTACTAAAAGAACCGGATAGTCGATTGTCAGGACGGCGAAGCCTTAGCAGCTTTCAAACACAGCGTTCGAGACAAATGGCTCGCCGAGCACCTCGGCCAAGAAAAGCCAAGAACAATGGCGCATTAACAAGCCTCATGACCCGCTTTTGCGCGGGAGAGGATACCTGGTTGGCAAGATGCGGTACCAGCTGACCCAAGTACATCCGAAGTTAGGGATGGAAGCGAAACCACGGCGCAGCAAGGACCAGCGCCGGACCAAGGGAAACAGCCGAAAATGCGGCGATCAACGCCAGTTCAAAAGCTCTCGGCAAAATCAGAAAAAGCTGCCCCTCAAGGATAACGAGGACGAGCTATCTAACCTAAACAAAATCTTGGACAAGATATGCCAAATCCACAGTACTCGGGAAGCACGCAAACCATACCCACGAGATTGTTGGGTCTTCAAGCAATCCATAAACTCAACGCCCGAACACAAGGGCTCGACACACCAGCGAGGGCGATGGCGAACCCCACAAGTAGAGCACGGAAAACAAAAAAATTTCCCACAAGAAGTCAAAACAGTAAACTCACTTCACGTGACAAAGGGAAAAAAAAGAGTAGGCCTATAGAATACTGCGCCATACGGCCTATCGGAGAGTCCCCCTTGGTTGTCAAAACCAATCACCTTGACCATCAGGATTACTCTAGAAGTATCCGGAGCATGAGCTGGACTGCCTTGATATTAGATCCGATAATTGGCGGACTCCACTTTACACAAGTCCTAATGGGCGGCGGCAGTGATCTAAACCTGCTATATCAGGACACAATCCATAAAATGGGGATAGACCCAACAAAAATTACGCCATAGCAACACTTCCTTTCAAGGAGTAGCTTGAGGCCCATATGCCCATTATGCGGGTTCTCTCACGCTAGAAGTAATGTTGGCTCCCCGACAACTTCCGCCGCAATAACCTTCCATCGCCCCATTTACAAGTAGCTATCAAGCACTACTAGGGCCGAAGCTTCGCCCGCTTAACATAATACCGCATTATGCATCTCTTACGCTTAAAATGCCGGTCCGCGAGGCATCATCTCATTAAAGGAAATATCGAGTGTTCCTCGGCGGAGAAGACTGTCGCGGCTGCCTTGACACCACACACTAAACCGGCTTCACTAATCAAAGCACCTAAACAGGTCGTTCGGACCCGGACATGGCTAAACGAGTCCGGCGTAAACATCTGAGGCTTACTAGCCGCATACCCCGATACAAGGGGCTCCGTGCATGTACAACAAGAGACAATAAAGCTCAATTTTACCCATTTTTGAATTATACTTTGTTTATTTCATATAACATACATTTTATACGATCTTTTCAACTAAGTTCCTCTCTTTTACAGATGAACACCATGCTACACCCGTCCGAGGATCGGCTGCGCGGAACCGAGTAGCGGGCGATGCGATGAGGAGCCGTTCAAGGATTCTTTTAGATTAAGACCCTCGTAAACCCTTTTCTGTCTCTTGTTGATACATCCCGGTTTTTGGTATAACCAAGGAGGAGGCTGGCGTCTTGGCATGTGTACGTCGAATTTTCGCGTACTGGACACTGGGGCTTATTACCAAGGCGTCGTTCAGCCCATTTCATAAAGACCGAATACCTTAGGGAGTGTTCAGCGTGGTTTGGCCTTATATGCATCAGCTCGAATCATGTCTTTGGTCAAATGTTGGGTTTGCCCAGCTCCTGTGTTTGCTGCCTTACGTTCCGCTCTATTGGCTAAGGTGTCACGGAGAAATCTGCGATTGTGCCCAGTTCGGCCGGCGAGCACCTCGATGAAAGCCGGCCAGCTGTCATGATATAGCGGACTGGTCAACCACTTTCGATGACCCTTGAAATCTTTAGGATTCCTCCGCATTAACGAAGAGCCGTTTCGGCCGGTACATGCACCCCGAATTGGTGGTGGCGGTGCCCCTAGGGGCTATATAGTAGCCCCTTTGTCAAACTCCTATGGCTAAGTTAAAGTGATAAAGCATTATAGTCCGGTTGCCTAGTTAGCTGCGCTATCACCTCCTTAATAGGACCAAGGCGTTGGATCAAGTGTGAAAATCATATGCGAACACCCCACATTATATGCATGGGGCTGAAGCGAAGACTGCCATCTTCGAGTTATATATACATATACATTACGGCCGCCAGGGAGGTATTCTAATTCTTGAAGGCACAAGTATAAAAAGCTTTTATATTCCTTGAAACATTGTTTTACAATAATACATGTTATTGAACATAATATCCTTTGAGCACTGCGTCTCTATTAAGCAGCGCCTGCGAGAACTTCACGAAAATAGTGCTCGGCGGTACTCGGCTCCGTCCGAATCTTGGGATGCAACAGTGATGGCATTCATCTCCGCCCATATGTTTTGACACGGGCATGAGCCATCCGCGCACCCTCTATGCCTGACGACCTCTTCATTGCATTGATATGCGGCACCGCACCAAGGCTGCTGCACCAAGCTAAAATAACTCTTGCTCAGGCCTTTCCGCCCACAGATGACTCATGACATACTTCATGGCGAGTCGGATAACCTATTCAGCTCCGCCCATGCGTAAAGCGATCGGTTAATGGAAGTGGGCGCTCTGGATTGTGGAAGCTGCGACCAAAAAGCTTTTCCACCGTGATCCTTTTGATCTCGGGAGTGTTGGCGCGTCCGCGCCTTTTCGCCGCCAAGTCGAATAAGTGTTCTCCGCACTCCACAGCGGTCCAGCGGAGCATATTTAGGATCCCGAACTTCATCCGCAGCATAAAGGGCTTTCCAACGTGATATCTCCGGCTGGCGTAGCTCCTCCTTCATAGCTCTCATCGCGGTCGAGTATCCTTGGCCTCGATAGTGGCCTTCTCGAGTCCTTCTATTCCGCTCGATCTTCTTTTCAAAAAGCTTGTAGCGGTCAGCATCATTCTTCAACTTCACAACCATCTCGGCCATTTCCTTTTTGCTTGGGCGGTGAGCAGCCTGTTGACTTTCAGCTCTTGACCGCCTTTAAGGCAACCGCGCCGCTTTTCTGGCTGCTCCTTGGCTCGGGCAAGTTCATGAAGGTTCTCCATGGCGTGGCACATCTGCATCAAGCATACATGTTGTAAGATCACGGGCATCAAGCTCCTCTTACCGGTGTCTTTGGAAAAATTACATACCTTGTGCCTCGTCAAGCAGCTTGTTGACAAGCGATGTCGACATCTGCCACATCAAGTTGCTGCTTTAGCTCGGCAAATCCATCGGTCCGGCTAGCCACGAATACCGCCACCTACATAGGAAGGGTGACATATTATACCTGGATTATGATCCTCGGGCGCCGTCATTTTGACAACGCCTACGAGTCTCGGGGCTACTATCTACACAAGGCGCATCTTATATATGCGGAGCTGTCAAAAGGTACACCATTTCACGTACCTCAAAACCTGTCACTAAACTCTGACGGCCTCGTACAACCCGCTCTCCATGGATGAAATCCTTTCAATCACCGTACCCATCAGCATACGATGTTCTTACGAGATAGAAGCTCGCCCGAGCAGATCCTTGACTCCTCCGACCGTGCACCGGACGGTGGCGGACTCGTCGATGGCCTTTTCAAGGCGGACACGGAGGGATTTGGGGGCCATCGACTGCCTTGGCCCTGCTGGATCGGAGAAACCCTCGTGGCGACACCTCGGGGTCGACCGCCTGCAAAGCGATGCAGCGGAGGCGTTCCGCTCTCCATCATCTCCGGATGAAGATCCCCTGAAGATGAGCTCTGTTGAGAAGGGCTGAGATCTGAACTACAAGGTAAAATTTCGGTTATCTTCCTCGAGAAATAGAACAGGATGTCCCTTATTTTAAAACTCCCTCTCTACTTACGGCTCGGTGGAGGCTGATCCCTTAGGGGGCACAGGCTGACAAGGCATCCCAAGCCGAGGACCCTCGGCGAAGATTTCTTCCCGCTTTGAGACCATGGTCTCGGTCTTGAGCGGTCCTCTTCTCCCCGGATAGAGGAATTCTCGATTCCTCCTTTCTGACAGCCTCCTTGAGGGCGGTAGCTCCTTATTCCCCTTCGCCTTCTTCCAAAGGTGCAACCTCCACATCCTGGTTAACATGGGATCGGCGTGGTCTCGGGGAGGGCGGACACTGATTAGCTTTGCTTTCGCTATCCTCTCTTGTTTAAGGGACAACTCTTTTAAGGGCAATTTTATGATAAGTATACAAATAGCGTGTCCGGGTACATGGCTACTTACTTCAGTATCCGGGCGATTGCAGCTCAGATCTGCGTCCTCGGTCGAGTCCGGACACATTGCTTGTGATCCGAAGAACAATTTGTACATCTCCATGGGCGTCACACCGTAAAATGTTGGAGGGCTCGTGGTCCCTCGGATTAAACTCCACAGGCGGAGGCGGCGTTTGCAGGGGCTGCGTGCGGCGAATCAACATGACCTGCGTCCTCGACCAGATTGATGTCTCTTTCTAGGAGATCTCGAATGCGGCCCTGCAACAAGGGCACGTCCTTGGGCGGCCCCGATTAAACCCTTTGTTGACCCGGCGCTAGTTGTGGTGGGGACCAGCCGAAAGGCAGGTGGCGCCACCCACTTGATGCCCACAGGAGCTGTGATATAAAATCACTCTCGTTGCCATAAGCTGAACTCCTCTTGAAAAGAGCCCTCGGGCCATGGGCGTCGGCATTCTTGCTTATAACAGCACCTCCGCACTCCAGCGTGCTGCCCTCGATCATCTTGGCTCTACTTTGAAGGTCTTAAGCCACAATCCGAAGTGAGGAGTATCTGAGAGGAAGGCTTCACGCGCGACAATGAAGCGATGATATGTGGAGGATGGACTCGGGCCAAGTCGTGAAATTCCAGCCCATAATAAAACAGAGCCCCCTCACGAAGGGGTCCGTCGGGAAGCCTAGCCCCGAAGGAAATGAGGCTTGAACACCACGCTCTCGCTAGGCTTGGGAGTGGAATAACTTGCCCTTGAGCAGGCAGCCTATCACGAGTTTCGCGGTTAGATACAGGCATCTCTTAGCTTTAGCGCGTCTTCTTCCGTAGCGGAGGAAGGCATCCACCGACTTTGAAGGTTGTAGCGGACATCATCGAAGGTCGAAGCACCTGAATCTGGAGCTTTGGGTGTTGGAACTTGAGGTGAGAGGCAGATTCGATTGAGATTGAAAGAAAGGAGTAGAGCCTTGGTCTCTTTATAAAGAGGTTGAATACCAAGAGCCCTCCTTGTGACCGTTTGGGACTCGCCCGATTGAGGAGACATCTGAGCGGGCACGATTGGGTTACCACGCCCGTATTGATGGGAATCCGGAATAAGGGGACACGATCTGCCTTGACAAGGCGTGCCAAGAAACTGCCTCGCTAAGTCTTGCTGAGATGGGGACGATAAAAGCGATTGAATAAAGGCTTGGCGTGGTGTGATGTCACGCTTGCGGAATATGTCGAAGGTTGGATTTGTGTAACTATGGTGGTATGTGGAACTTATTTTGCGAGCGGACACTATCCTTGTTCAAAATCTTCTATGAAGTATTCGGAGGAGAACCCGCCTTGCAATGCGAAGACAATCTGCGCCCGGACTCGTCGTAATGGTGAAGCCTGGTTAGGGAGCTCTTGAGGAGTCCTAGATTGGGGGTGTCCGGATAGCGAACTATAACGTTTGGCGGACTCTGGGCTGTGAAGATACAAGATTGAAGACTTCGTCCCGTGTCGGATGGGACTTTCCTTGGCGTGGAAGGCAAGCTTGGCGATCTGGATATGTAGATCTCCTCCCATTGTAACCGACTACTGTGTAACCTAGCCCTCTCGGTGTCTATATAAACGGAGGTTTTAGTCCGTGGGGCGAACAACAATCACACCATAGGCTAGCTTATAGGGTTTAGCCTCTCGATCTCGTGGTAGATCTACTCTTGTACTACCCATATCATCAATATTAATCAAGCGGGGTAGGGTTTTACCTCCATCGAGAGGGCCGAACACTGGTAAAAACATCGTGTCCCTTGTCTCCTGTTACCATCCGCCTAGACCCACAGTTGGGACCCCCTACCGAGATCCGCGGTTTGACACCGACAAAGGGCAAGGAGATCGCCTACTTCGTGAAGATCTACCGCTAGTGAGGCAAGTCCTTTGTGGGCGGCGGCCATGGTGGGATAGACAAGGTTGCTTCTTCATGGACCCTTCGTGGGTGGAGCCCTCCATGGACTCCAACCCTTACCCTTCGTGGGTTGAAGTCTTCATCAACGTGGATGTACGATAGCACCACCTATAGGAACCACGACAAAAACATCCGTGTCTCCAATTGCATTTGAATTCTCCAAACCCTTCCCTTTACATTCTTGCAAGTTGTATGCTTTACTTTCGGCTGCTCATATAATCTTTGAATGCTTGCTTGAATTGTGTTAAGATTGCTTGACTTGTGCTAAGATAGCTAAAATCTACAAAAGACTAAAATTGGGAAAATGATAAGTTCTTATTTGGTCAAGTAGTCTAATCACCCCCCTCTAGACATACTTTGATCCTCTGAGACTTCCAGGCGGGATTACCGTACCACTCTGAGTAATACGCATCCTTGTCAACCTCGAGGTTTGGTAGTGACTTGGTCCAGTTTCATGATCACTAGCATAAGCTTCGCTTCAATTGGTGTAGGTGCCATAGGAACAACTTCCGTGCCTGCTACACACTAGTTGAAGTAGCGGTTCAATAACCTCATCAAGTCTCCACCATCCTCCCACTCAATTCTTTCGAGAAAACTTTTCCTCGAGAAAGGACCCGTTCTAGAAACAATCACTTTTGCTTCGGATCTGAAATAGGAGGTATACCCAACTGTTTTGGGTATTCTATGAAGATGCATTTATCCACTTTGGTTCGAGCTTATCGACTGAAACTTTTTCACATAAGCGTCGCAGCCCCAAACTTTAAGAAATGACAACTTAGGTATCTCTAAACCATAGTTCATACGGTGTCGTCTCAGCGGAATTGCGTGGTGCCCTATTTAAAGTGAATGCAGTTGTCTAGCATCGGCGTAACCATTTCTGACGAGCTCTTTGTCACCTCCATAAGCGAGAAACATATCCTTAGTCCTTTTCGGTGCTTCAGGATGTTCTTGATCATAGTCTAGTGATCCACCGCTTGGATTACTTTGGTGCCTCCCTGCTAGACTTATAGCAAGGCACACATCAGGTCTGGTACACAGCATAGCTGAAAGTGAAACTATCCCTAGGTGGTTTTGGTAATTCCTAACAACATATAGCTCATTGAGCTAATACTACTTCAAGACTAATATTCCAGGAAAGCTCAATGATAGGCATGGCATGGATGAGAAAAGTGGACCCCTCAAAATGCTAACGACAAAAGGATTGGCTCAAGCTCAAAGCTCAAGACTCTACATTTTCTATTTTTAGTGATCCAAGATCACATTAAGTCTATAGGAAAAAGCCAATACTACCAAGGAGGGATGAGGTGTTGCTTAATGAGGCTCTTGCTCAAAATGCTTAGTGATATGCTCCAAAACCCTCAACTACTTTCTCACATCCACATATGACCTAAACCAAAAGTCAAACTCGGCCCCACCGATTCTTTCTATCCGGCGCCACCGAGTTCAGATGTCATAGCCAGTGCCACAAACCCTAGGCAAATCGGTCTCACCAAGATGGGATTGTAATCTCTCTGTTTCCCTTCGTAACGTTTCGGTCCCACCAAGATGAGCGATTGGTCCCACCGAGATAGCAATGTAAACTCTCTGTTTCCCTTTTGTAACATTTGGTTTCACGAAATGAGCGAATCGGTCCCACCGAGTTTACGACCAACTCTTGGTTAGCTTATTACCAAAATCGGTCTCACCAAGTTTGTGTGTCGGTCTCACCGAGATTACGTTATACCTAACCCAAACCATATCAGTCCTACCGAGATGGTTGTCGGTCCCACCAAAAATCCTAACGGTCACTAGATTTGCTGAATCGGTCGGCCGAGTTTACCAATTCGGTCCAACGAGTTTGGCAAGTTGTGTATAACAGTTAGATTTTGTGTGGAGGCTATAAATACCCTCCACCTCCTCTTCATTCGTGGAAGAGCCAGAACAAATTACACTTCCAACCTACATTTTAGAGAGAACCACCTACACTTGTGTTGAGGCCAAGATATTCCATTCCTACCATATGAATCTTGATCTCTAGCCTTCCCCAAGTTGCTTTCCACTCAAATCTTCTTTCCACCAAATCCAAATCCTATGAGAGAGAGTTGAGTGTTGGGGAAACTATCATTTGAAGCACAAGAGCAAGGAGTTCATCATCAACACAGCATTTGTTACTTCTTGGAGAGTGGTGTCACCTAGATTGGCTAGGTGTCACTTGGGAGCCTCCGACAAGATTGCGAAGTTGAACCAAGGAGTTTGTAAGGGCAAGGAGATCGCCTACTTCATGAAGATCTACCAATAGTGAGGAAGTCCTTAGGTGGGCGATGGCCATGGTGGGATAGACAAGGTTGCTTCTTCGTGGACCCTTCATGGGTGGAGCCCTCCGTGGACTCGCGCAACCGTTACCCTTCGTGGGTTGAAGTCTCCATCAACATGGATGTATGATAGCACCACCTATCGGAACCACGACAAAAACATCCGTGTTTCCAATTACCTTTGAATTCTCTGAACCCTTCCCTTTACATTCTTGCAAGTTTCATGCTTTAATTTCCGCTGCTCATATACTCTTTGCATGCTTGCTTGAATTGTGTTAAGATTGCTTGACTTGTCCAAAGATGTTAAAATCTGCCAAGAACTAAAATTGGGGAAAGGCTAGTTTTTTATTTGGTCAAGTAGTCTAATCACCCCCCTCTAGACATACTTTCGATCCTACAAGTCGTATCAGAGCTTTAGTCCCCATTATCTTTGATTTCCATATCTTTTGGTAGTCATAGCCTTGGTTTCACAACCTAGGAAAGTATGGCGTCTAGCGAGGGAAATTACCACCGTAGAGGTCCTTACTTTGATGGCACTAATTTTGCTAGTTGGAAGCATAAGATGAAAATGCATACTCTTGGACATAACCCGCCGTTTGGGCAATGTGTATATTGGCTTGCAAGGTGAATTCTTTGATGGGAGAGAACCGAACCGTGAAGCTACATGAGAAGAGTTGAAGATGCTGCAATACAATGCTCAAGCTTGTGATATCCTCTTCAACGGATTATGCCCCAAAGAATTGAACAAAATCAGCCGTCTTGAGAATGCAAAGGAAATTTGGGATACTTTGATTGATATGCACGAAGGTACCGACTCCGTCAAGGAATCCAAATTGGATGTGCTTCAAAGTCAACTTGACAAGTTCAAAATGAAGGATGGTGAAGGTGTCGCTGAAATGTACTCTAGGTTTGCTCTTATCACAAATGAGATCGCCGGCTTAGGAAGTGAAGAGATGACCGACAAATTCATCATCAAGAAGATCCTAAGATCTTTGGATGGAAAATATGATACCGTATGCACATTGATCCAAATGATGCCCAATTACAAAGATCTCAAGCCAGCGAAGTCATTGGAAGAATTGTTGCTCATGAGATGTCACTCAAGGATAAGGAGGAGCTCCATAACAAGTCAAGTGGTGCTTACATAGCCTCATGAAGCTCCCACATCATCAAGTGAGAAACAAACCTTCAATGAAGAATTGAGCCTAATGGTGAAGAACTTCAACAAGTTCTACAAGAGTAGAAGCAAGGAGAGAAGTTCCAAGTCAAGGTCCTACAATGACAAAAGATCTTCTAGTCGAGAGCATAATTGCTACAATTGTGGAAGACCGGACACTACTCCAATGAGTGTCTGACCCCTACAAAGAAGAAGATTCTTCCCAAAGGAGGAGTAGAAGAAGAAACCATCAAGAGAGAGGAGTAGAGATGATCGTTATGAGCGAAGACCCTCTCGGAGAAGCAAGGATTCGGAAAGGAAGGACAAGTCATCAAGGAGCTACACAAAGCGAAGACATCAAGATCATGTTGGTGAATGGGTATCCAGCTCGACTCCGACAGTCACTCCGAGAGAAGCTATCCTCCGACTCCAAATATACTCAAGATGAAGGTATTGCGGACTAGCACTTGTGTCAACCAACTCCTCGACATATTTGATTCACCAAATGAAGGAATTAGAAGATGCTTCATGGCCAAAGGTCCAAAGGTATCACACCCTAGTATGGTGATTTCAATAGTGGTGAAGATGACTTGTTAGATGATGATGATTTACTTGTTGACAACTCTAGTGATGGATACTATGATGAAACGTCAATTAATCATGCTAATCAACATGAAACGGAAGACAATGATAAGGAGAATATTGAGTCTCTAACTAAAGAATTAAACATCTTAAGTTAGCTCATGAAACTATCTTAGGAGATCATCGAGAACTTTTAAGGACTCATGAGAAATTACGTTTTGAGCAGCTCAATCTTGAGCAAGAGCATGAGTTCTTAAAGGCAATCAATGATGATCTTCGTAAGAAAAGTTCTTCTTACATTGCCAAGCGTTTACTTTTATCCACTTACATGCCTCAAGTCAAGTCTAGTAACAAGAACAAGAAAGATTCTTCCTCTAGTAGTAACAATAATCATGCTAAATCAAATGTTGTTGCTTCTAGTATTTTCTTGATTCCACTAATGATTCTCTTAGCCAAGTTACACTTGAGCAAGAAAATAGCTTATTGAAGGGAATTATAGAAAGGTGTTTACAAGAGCCTTGCGGGAGTAAGCAATTGAGGAAATTATGCATAAGCAAGGAAGGCACCGGAAGAACCAAGGTGTTGGTTTTGAGCGAAAGTTCAATGCCAATGGAGTTGAGTGGGAAGAAGATCAATACCCCAAGGCGAAGTTTGTTCCCCAACAAGAGAAGTATGATCCTACTTCTTTGAAAGGGACACAAGCTCAAGATGATCTTCCACCACAAGACCACAAGAGAAAAGGCAAGGATAAGCTTCAAGAGAAATTGATGCATTTGAAGAAGCACCTAAGGCCTTGGTCAAGTGGGTTCCCAAGACTACATCAAGTTCCACTTCATCAACAACTACAACTCAAGGATTCCCATCAAGATGGTGTGGATCCGAAGAAGAAGAACTAGAGAGTTCTTGAGGGTGACTCGCCAACATACTTCACTCTTATCTTTTGGCAAGAACAAGTGCAATCAACTTCCACATCTTGCACTAGTTCAAGGAGTCACAAACCCTCTTGTTGGTAAGACAAGGGACAAGGTAACTTAATGCTTTCATAGACATCATCTTGTGTGTGCATCACTCTATGTCTATGGATATCCTTGTTTGTTCCTTGTGGGACTAACCCATGTAGGTATTGAAAGTGCAACTCACTCCAAAGGATTGCTCCAAAAGATCTACTTGAACATTGAGCATCCACATCTTCAACACCTACATGAAGTCATCATCGACAAAACCAAGGTTAGTTCATCCCTCTTAGGGGATATCACATCTAGGGGAGCTTGACTCTAAGAATTGAGCTAAAGAAACTCTAATGGTGTGAACACATCAATGATTTATGTAAAAGTGGTAACCCCACTTGTGCTTAAGCGATGAGTATGACCTATGATCAAATGTTTTCATTTGACTCCTAAGTCAATATACTCATATATAGATGACCTAGTCATCACCAATTGCTTGATAGATGCTAGAATTGTTTGTGCATGCTTTGCCACATATTTCATTTGTCATTTTATTGTGTGAGCATGTTGGTTGCATAATTTACTCATTCGAGGACATCCTCTTGTTGTTTTGATCGATTCCTTTCCTTTTCTTTTGCCAAGTGGATGGACAAGAATGCCTAAGAACCTTCTCTAGCTATCTATGCTTTTCTCGTCTCAAACTCTATTCATGCTACATCACAAAGTTTGATCAAGTCAGATTCGAACCACTCTGTGTGAGAAGCACCCGGAGTCCCCCGATTCGTCATAGACTTAAACTTCCAAAACTTCTTTGTGCGTTTCGGTCTGACCGATTCATCCATTTCGGTCATACCGAGATCACTAAGTCGATCTAGGTTTTCAATCTCGGTGCAACGATTTGAACTTCGGTCACACGAGTTGCGACAAGCGCTTGCAGTTATGCATCTCGGTGCCACCGAAGTTGTTCCACTTTCGGTCCTGCCAAGCGGTCGAGCTATATATATCCCGGGCCAAAATTTGGAAATTTTTCCGAACCTCTTCGCCCGCGCTCAGCCTGCTCTGCCTCCCTGGGTCTCCGGATCGTCCTCCTCGTCACCAGCTGCCTCCCGCCGCTGGTCTCCGCCGCCGTCAACGGGATCATCTCCGCCGTTGCCGCCGTAGCAAGTCCATCGCCGCATTAGGGTATGGACTTGATCTTTGTGCTAATCCATAACTCCGATTCCTAGCACATTGTTTTCCCATGTATCTTGCCACGTTTGAGATCACTCTATCCAGCGAATTCACTCCGTAGATTAGATATGGATTGAAAATTTAGGGTTAGGTTTCCGCCGAAACCATCTCGGACCAACCGGGATGTTGAAATCGGTTCCACCGATTTGGCTTAAACCATTGCACATGTGATTCTCGGTCTGACCGAGAATTGCAAATAAGCGTGACGAGTTCAGATCTTTGTGAAACCCTAGCGGTCTCGGTGCCACGAGCTGTGACTTCGGTCTAACCGAGTTCACGATTTAGGTTCCAAAAACTGCTTGGTATCACCGAGATTTCAAATCGGTAGATCGAAATGCTTTACGTGGAAAACTAAAACTAAGTTTTGACTCATTCTTTTGAAAACCTCTGCACTTTGTGATGCTCATCCACTCTACCTCATCTATAATCTATTCACGAGTGCGCTGTCGGTGTTTGCATCATGTCAGTTAGGTGGCAGTCAGAACAAGTCGAGGAGCAAGTTCACATGAGTGAGGGCACTAGTCCCTCTAGCATCTATGATGAGGCAAGCAGGGCACTCAAGCAACTTGCCAAAGGCTGCCACAATGGCGAGAAAGAGAACCTCGATTACGAGGATGAGGACTATGTGGCTGATGAGGAAGAGGCCACCTCAAAGAAAGTGCGAAGAAAGAATTTGG
>JAHIAM010001005.1:0-24949 GCA_021605205.1 Aegilops longissima
CGGACAGATCTTCGTATCAGCGGCTTTGCTGCGGGCAATTAAGCAGCCATCTGGAGCGGATCAGCTTCGCCCCTGGCCATCAGGTCAGATTTGGAAGTTTGAACTATACATCCGATATCTGCGGAGACTTGATCTTGACGGATTCGAGCCGTAATGGCGTGCGCCTTTGTCTCGATGGGCATGATCTGGCTACGCGCCGAGCGATTGCCGGAGGCCCGCACCGATATCGCTCCGACCCTTAATCCGGGCGGATTCCCGATCGAGGGCGAGTGGTTGGACACGCCTGAGGGGCTACAATCTCTCTGACGATCGGCGAACTCCATCCCTGTCGCTGCGAAGACCGCGACTCCGAGGTGCGGACTCCTCCGGACTCGAACCCTCCAGCGCCCGCCAATCGAATCCGATTGGGCCGATTATGAAGTTCACGGCGCGGACATCTTTCAGACCTCGCCCTTGGCGACATCCTGAATTCACTAAAGTCTCTCTCTTTATCCGGAGAACCCTGGCGGACTACGGTCGAGGAAGGTTGAGATCTTGAACGATGAAGAAATTCAATGCCACCACCCACTTCACTTGCCAGCCAAAGCTTACCGATGTGCTCGATTTGACTCCGAAGACATCGGCGGTATGACGACGATGTGAGGAGACAACAATAAACCAGCACCTATAGGATGCTGGACAACCTCATCCATGATGTATACATGGTGGATACACCTAAAGGAAATGAAGAGCGAGAATTGTGGGGCGCCACGAAGGATAAATCCCTCGAAAAGCGGGTCAAAAGCGGCAGCGTGGCGCAGAACAAAGTCCCGCCTCAACAAGGACCCAGCCATAGAGCAGAGGCGAACGATTGGACGACGAATAAGCTATCGAGCAATCGTCCGAACAAGACAACTTGGATAAACAATCCGTCCCGGCGAAGACAACGATCCAGGTCGATATCACGCCCGGACAAACCATTGGACAAAATGACCTCCAAAAAGGCTGCGTCTGCTACGGCGTAGCCTGAAAAAGCGAAGCGGAAGCTCAAAACAGCGGAAGATGCTTTTCGAGTTAGATGGAGCAAAGTATTGGCACCCATGCGAATAAATGCGGCGGCGATCGCCGAACAAAAAGCTACCGAAAAGAAAGCTACTGCGGAATTCAGGACGAGGCCTTAGAGCCCCACAATTAAAAGCAAGAAAGGCCACCAGTCGGATGGGCGACCTCATGGCAAAAAGAGAGTGGCGAGATGGTGCCGCACACAAGCCAATATGCGATCAGCTTGCAGATTCACATCAAAAGGATGGCCCGATTAGGTCCATCTATGGGCCAAAAACACGCTCATCAAAAGCAATGCAATACGCCAAAATTCCGAAGATCACGGCACACCCAAATATGGGCGCGCACCACTATGTTTCACCCATGAGGTCTTTGGATCATGAATTTCGGTAAGTTCAAACCCGTAAACATATAGAGGCATCTGATGGAACAACAGACCTGGGTCTGGATTGAGGATTACATCCTCCACATACACATGGCTAGAGAGATGATCTCACGCCATAAAATACTTATAAACTCAAAGGGCCAGCTCGGCATTGGCTTAAAAGCCTCCCGAAAATGCCATTGGAAGCTGGGAAGAGCTCGAGGATGCATTTGGGAAAATTTCAGGGACCTATGTCCGCCCTCGGTACCTGAGACGATCTAAGTCACATAACTCAACAGCCGGAGAGTCAGCCGGAAATTCGGAACAGGTTCCTTACTAAAAAGAACCAAATAATCCGTTGTCAGGGCCGAAGCCTTAGCAGCTTTCAAACCTGCGTCAAGAAGCGAATGGCTCGCCGGACACCTCGGCCAAGAAAGCCAAGAACAATGGCCGCATTAACAAGCCTCATGACCCGCTTTGCGCGAGGGGGAAGACAGCTGGCTGGCTAGATGCAACACCAGCGACCAGTACATCCGAAATCAGGGATGGAAATGAAATCTGACCTTGAAAAAATCGGTAGCCGGAAATAAGGAAAATGGCCCAAATAGATGCGGCGGTCGGCGCGGATTCAAAACTCTCGGCGAACAACAAAACACTGCCCCTAAAGGATAACAATGATGAGCTATCTAACCTAAACAAGATTACGGGATAGACTGTGTCAAATACATGGTACCTCAGGAAGCACTGCAAACCATACCCACGAGAGATTGTTGGGTCTTCTTCAGCGATCCAGACCGACTTAACGCCAAACACAAGGGGCTCGACACACCAAGTGAAAGTGATGAAACCCAAAAGCAGCACTCCGAAAACAAAACTTTCCATAGGAGGTCAAAGCAGTAAACTCACTTCACGTGATCAAAGGAAAAAGCAGGCGGCGCCCCCTAAAAGGCGCGCGCCGCTGCTTCAGTTATCAAAACCAATCACCTTCCGACCATCGGGACTATTTCGATAATATGCTTGAGCAGCAGGGATGGACTGCCTTGATATTGGATCCTATAATCGGCCAGTTCAACTTACACATGTCCTCATGGATGGCGGCGATGGCATAAACCTGATATATCGAGGACACAATCCGCAGGATGGGGATAAACCAACCACAATTAGCCGTAGCAACACCTCCTTTAAAGGAGTAATGCCAGAGCCCACATGCCGTTATCACGGGCTCCATACTGCTAGAGTTGTGTTCGGTTCATCAAACAACTTCCGTCAGTAACTTACCCTTCCATATCGCCCCATTTAAAGTAGCCATCAAGCACTATTGGGGCCATGGCTTCATATGCTTTAATGCAATACCACATTATGCATCTCTAATACTTAAAATGCCGGTCCGCAGCATCATCTACGTTAAAAGGAAGTATTAAGTGTTACTCGAGCACGAAAGAAGGGAGCTGCATCAACAGCTCCACAGCTATCCAGCTCCACTAGGCAAAGAACACGCAATTGGTCATACAAACCCCGGACCACGGCATTCAGAGCAGTCCAGGCGCCCTATGACATACCCACATAAGAGGGCTACATGCATGTATACATAAGAGAGACAATAGAGCTCAATTTTGTTCTTGAACCATACTTTGTTTATTTAATATTAAGTACATCTTTAAATGCGATCCTTTTTCTTTCAAACTAAGTTCCTCTCTTTTTACGAGATGAACAACGTGCTACACCGTCCGAGGATCTGACTGCGCAGAGACCTGGCAGAGGCGTGCTGCAGTGGGGAACCGTTGCAGGATTCTTTTCAGATTAAGACCTGCATAAACCTTTTTCACTTGTCTCTTGTTGATATACATCCCCGGTTCCTTAAATATAGCGAGGAGGAGGCTGGTGCTTTGGCATTAGCGCACCAGAATTTTCTGCGCGTACCTAGACACCCGGGGCTTAGGGCATTATTCTGCCCATTTCATAAAGACCGAACACCTTAGGGAGTATTGGCGTCTCGAGTTAGAGCCTTATATGCATCAGCTCCGAATCATGTCTTTGGTCAAATGTTGGGTTGCCCGGCTCCTGTGTTTTGCCTACGTTCCATTTTCACGGCTCTATGGCGGCACCGGAGAACTCTGCGATTGTGCCCCGGTTCGATAAACGAGCACCTCGATGAAAGCGAAAACCGCTGTATCATGATATGGCGAGAGTGGTCAACCACTTTCGATGACTCACGGGAATGTTTATAATTCCTCCGCATTGAACGAAGGACGGTTTCGGTCGAGCACATACGCACCCGAATTCGGAGAGTCTGCGGTGCCCCAGGGAACTATATAGTAGCCCACCCTCAAACTCCTATGGCTAAGTAAGTGATAAAGCATTATAGTCCGGTTGCCTGGTTTGCTCGCTATCACCTCCTTAACATGACCAAGGCGTTGGATTAAGTGTGAAAAAGTGCTTTTCTTTTGCAAACACCCCGCACTATGTGCGTGGGGGGCTGAAGCCAAGACTGCCATCTTTAGTTATATACATATACATAAGCGGCCGCCTGAGGGAGTAGTTTACTACTTGAGCACAAGTATAAAAAGCACTTATATTACACTGAAACATTGTTTCACAAATCATACATGTCATTTAAACATAATATCCTTGAACCTTGCGCCTCTATTAAGCAGCGCGGCGGAACTTCTTCAAAGTAGTGCTCGGCGGGTACTCGGCCTCTGTCCGAATCACGGGATGCAATGTCAGTGGCCTTCATCCTGCCAGTATGTTTTGACACGGGCAAGAGCCATCCGCGCTCCCTCAATGCGCGCCGATTGCTTCATTGCGTCGATATCGACACCGCACCAAAAGCTGCTGCACTAAGCCAAAATAGCTCTTGGTGAGGTCGATCAGGCCGCCAAGTGAGTCAAGACATGCTTCATGGAGAATCGGACAATCGATTCAGCTCGGCCCATTGATCGACCCGATCGGTCAGCGGTGAGGGCGCTTCCGGACTATGGAATTGCAACCAATATAGCTCTTCCTTCACATGCCCTTTACCCGGAAGTGCTCAGCTGCGTCCTGGCGCCGCCGCCAAGTCCAGAATAAGCATCCTCCGAACTCCACAATTTTATCAAGCGAGCATACTTTGGATCTGTATATTTCTTCAGCGGCGAGAGCGGTTTTCGAGCCGCAATTGCTACCGACCTGCCTCAGCTCCTCTTGGCAGCTCTCAAAGCCGATTGGGCATTCTTGGATTCGGCGGCCTCCTTTGAAGCCCTCTTGTTCCGCAGCGTTCCTTTTCAAGAACCGCACTGACGATCGGTAGTATTCCTTAACTTTTCGGCCATATCGGCCATCTCCTCTTCTTGGCGATGAAACAGCCCGTTCAACTTCTAGCTCTTGACCGCCTTCTACTGGCCGCGCTACTAATTCTGGCTTGCTCTTTTCGCTCGAGGCGAGTTCTGCCGCAACTCCTCCAACAGCGGCACCATCTGCATTAAGCACGCAAAGCGTGAAGACATGGGCGTCAAGCTCCCTTACAAGGTGTCCGCATAAAGTACGCATAGCCTTGTGACTCATCAAACCGTTTATTGACCAGGTAGCGATGTCGCATCCGCCTCGTCAAGTGCCGCTTTAGTTCGGCATATTCAGCGTCCGGCTGGCCTCCGGACGCCCGCCACCTGACCGGGGCGGCGATATGTTATAAGTGAAATTTGATCCTCGGCACATTGTCAATTTGACAACATACCAAGTCTCGGGGCTACTATCTATACGGAGCGCATTTTATATGCATATAGCGTAGAAGGTACATCATTTTGCGTACCTCAAACCCGTCGATAAGCTTGGCGGCTTCGTATCAATCCGCTCTCCGCGGATGCAATTCTTTCAATCACTGTACCCATTAGAACACGCGTGATCCTGCAAAATAACCGCTTCGCTTGGCAGATCCTTCACTCCTCCGACCGCATGCCACTTGGCGCGGACCTTCGGCCCCCGCGGACAGGGGAACCCTCGCGGCGACACCTCGGGTCGTCCGCCTCTATGGTCTGACAGGCGGGAGGCGTTCGCTCTCCATCATCTCCAGGAAGAAGATCCCCGAAGGCAGGCTCTGCGGAAGAAGGGCTGAAGTCCGAACTACAAGGTACAATTTGGTTATCCTCATAAACAAATACTGGGATGCTCCTTATTTACAAGACCCTTCTTTTTACTACCGGTGGTTGGAGGCTGATCCCCTTAGGGAAATAATGCGGCTGGGTTACTTCCCGGTAGCGGACTCTGATGCCGAAGATTCCTTCCCCTCTTTGAGGCCTTGACCTTGGGATCTTCGGCGGTCCTCTTCTCTCCTCCGGAGGTGGGACTCTTAATCCCTCCTTCCTTGACATCCCTCCTTGCCAGAGGCGGTTGCTTCCCGCTCCCCTTTCGCCTTCTTCAAAAGATGCGACCTTCAACATCTTAGTGACATGGGATCGGCGTGGTCTCTGCAGGAGGGGCGGACACCTTATTAGCTTGCCTTGGCTATCCACTCTGTTCAAAAAGCGGCTCCTTTAAAGGACATATATATATATATATATATATATATATATATATATATATATATATATATATATATATATATGAAATAAATGAATGAACAGCTTGTGGGTTCTGAGGACTACTTACTTGAGTATCTAGGCGATTGCAGCTTAGTCCTGCGTCCTCGACCGTCTGACACTTCCCTGTGATCGAAGAAACAGTTTATACATCTCCACAGGCGTCGTGCCCATAAAATTTTGGAGGCTTCGTGGTCCCTCAGTTGAATTCCCACAGGCGGAGGGCGGCGTTTGGCTGAAAGGCGCGGATCACCATAACCTGCGCCACTGCAGCAGATTGATCCCTCTTTCTGGAGATCTCGAATCGGCCGTGCAGCGAGGCGTCCTTGGGCGGCCCCAGTCGAGCCCTTGTTGACCCATGATGCCAGCCAGGTGTGGTGGACTGGCGGAAGGCGGGGGCGCGCCCATTTGGTGCCCACAGGGAGGCGGTGATATAAACCACTCCGTTGCCAACCAAGCTCCTCTTGAAAAGAGCCCTCGGGCCATGGAGCTTCAACACACTTGCTTATGGCCGCCCCTCCAGCTTCCGATTGCTGCCCCTTGATCATCTTCGCTCCACCTTGAAGGTCTTGAGCCACAATCCAAAGTGGGGGTAACATGGAGGAAGGCCTCACACGACAATGAATGCCGAGATATGGAGGATGGACATGGAGTTCAAGTCATGAAAATCAAGCCCATAATAAAACATGAGCCCCCGCACAAAAGGTCCGTCGGGAAGCCTAAACCCGAAGGAAGTGGGACATAGAACACCACGTTCTCGCTGGGCTCGGGAGTGGGAATGACCTGCCACAGGCGGGCAGCCTGTGCGAGATCTCGCGGTTAGATACTGGCGTCTACGCAGCTTTAGCCCATCTTCTTCTGTGACGTGGAGAAGACATCCATCGGCGTGCTGGTCGGGCGGACATCGTCGAAGAATCCGAAGCGCTGAATCTGAAGCTTTGGGTGTTGGAACTCGAGCGTGAGGCGAACTTCGATGGAGGTGTAAAAGGAAGGGCCTTGGTCTCATTATAAAGAGGTTGAATACCAAGAGCCCACCCGACGGTCGATTAGGACGCCGCCGATAGAAGAGCATGCCAGCAGCATGGTTGGGTTACCGCGTCCGTATTGATGAGAATCCCGGAATAAGGGGCGCGATCTACGCTTTGATAAGGCGTGCCAAGAAACCGCCTACGCTAAGCGGTGCTGAGGTGGAACAATAAAAAGCGATTCATATAAAGGCCCGGCAGTGGTGTGATGTCACGCGCGCGGCGATCGTCGAGCAGATCTGTGCAAAATTATTGTCTCTATGGTGTTATGTGGAACTTGTTTTGTAGAGCGGACACTATCCTTGTGTTCAAAACCTTCTATGAAGTATTCCGGAGGAACCCGCTTTACCATAATGCGAAAGACAATCAACACGCGGACTCGCCGTCATTGAAGCCTGGTTGAGAGCTCTTGAGGAGTTCGGACTAGGGGTGTCAGGATAGCGAACTATCATCGGCGGACTCAAGACTATGAAGATACAAGATTGAAGACTTACGTCTGTGTCCGGATGGGACTTTCCACAGGCGTGGAAGGCAAGCTTGGCGATACGGATATGTAGATCTCCTACCTTTAGTAACTGACTACTGTGTAACCCTAACCTATCCGGTGTCTATATAAGCCGGAGAGTTTTAGTCCGTGGGGCGAAGAACAATCATACCATAGGCTAGCTTCTAGGGTTTAGCCTCTTTGATCTCGTGGTAGATCCACTCTTGTAACACACATTATCAATATTAATCAAAGCGGGACATTAGGTTTTACCTCCATCAGAGGGCGAACCTGGGTAAAACATCATGTCCCTTGTCTCTATTACCATCCGCCTAAGCGCGATTGATTGGGACCCCCTACCCGAGATCCGCGGTTTGACAAGCCAGAGGCTTAAACCCTAGAAGCTAGCCTATGGTATGATTATTGTTAAGTCCTACGGACTAAAACCCTCGGTTGCTATAGACACAGGATAATTTGACCGTCCTGCGGACCCATCTAGACTGTCAAATTGTGAACATCTTGCAGCGGTAACCCAGCCGAATAGTGTAAACCCCACGATAAATGCTGCGCTCCTTGGCTTCTCGCCCAAAATGGCCATCTTCCGTGTTTGAATGAATCACAGCAGGGTATTTTACACTTACCCCCTAGCTGCGCCAAATGAGCTGCCTATAAAAGGGCGAGGATCTAGATCTGAGTCACACCTGCTTACCCAGCGAGCTTTCATCGGGCGCTTGACCAAAGCCCATTCCATCGCCGGCGGTCGCGGCTCCTCCTCTCGCTCCCAGCCCTCAGCACAGAGTGGGAGAGATGCTCGAGTCGCATAGCGAGCTAGTTATACTCCAAACCAGATTTCTTCCCGGCCTTCATAGTTCGGTTGAGCGGACTTGCCACTGCAAGGCGGAAAGCAAGCGGAGTGTCCTGATCCCTCTAAAGGAGGCGGGTATGCTTCATCTCTTATCTAGTAAGAGGACTCGGATTCCAATCCATCCGTTTCTCAGGGGCTCTTGGAGTTCTCTGACCTCGATTGCACCACCTTACTCCTGCCTCCATCTTGCACATCGCGGGCTTCGTGGCCCTTTGCGAACTGTTCTTGGCGTCGAGGCTCATTTGGGCTATGGAAGAGATTATTACGCCTAGTACCCCGTTCTCATGAGGGTCAATATATCAAGTGGGTGGAGCGAGCTATGGCGCATCACGGGACGGATACCTATCAAGAACCCGAAAAAGCGTCCGAAGCTGGCCTTGAATGGTTTTACGGAGGGCGTCCATTTGCGGATCTGTTGGATCGGCCTTCGGAGTTAGCAATGCTCCTCTGAAGAAGCGCCTAAGCTGGCGCCCTCGGAGCCGGAGAAAATGACCGGATGTCCTCTATTTGATGAGCGAATAAAATTCTTGGCTCATGCGGATTGACCATGATTGGAGTCATGGCAATCTGCATTATGAGAAGTGCAACCGCTCCAATATAAGGGCCACCCATGTGGGACTTCAGCGGGAAAGCGATGCCACCGCCATGGCGCGAAGGGCGGGATCGATCACCGAACTGGTGAAGATCTTATCGCCATGTATAAAGGGAGGAAGAGGATTTCCTCCGTCAATCCTTGAAGGAGTTTTCTTGAATAATCCTCGAAGCTGGGTAAGCAAACATCTTTGTGGCTGTCGATCCATGTTCCGTGGTTAAATATCTCATTTCATGGTTTACTTGAGGAGGCTGCGCCGGACTTGGAGAAGATACAGCCCGCCCCCAACCGAGGATCCGGAGCGGTCCCTCGATCCGACCTCGAAGAGGATCCGGATATAAAGGTGGAGTTGATCGATGGGGTGTTCCACCAACTTAGCATCGACAATGCTTTGGTTGCCATCACGGCCGATTACCGAATACTTCGGCCTCACGAGTGGCGAGACCGAGGTCCCAATATTACGATAATGACCCATTCGTGCTTATTTCTTGATCACCGTATACCAATGGTGTTTAGAGGGGTACCTTGAGGCAGGAAGCGAGCCGCGGCGGCTAGCCAACAAGAGGCGTCTGTTGGTGCTAAAAAGTGCGGTCGGATCGAAACTCCGCCCCTTAGCGGTATGGTGTGTCACCATGTTCCTAGGATTGATTCACGGCGTACTATGGCGGCGCTCTTTTCAGGAAAAAAGCTTTCGCGGACTGAGTCAGGAGAGGTTATAATCGAACCTCATGGCGAGGCTCCAAAGCGGGTCCAGCGGAGGCGAACCGAGGCGTCGTCGGATGCTCCTCAAGCGAGAGGATGCGACAGATTATCGCCACCAACTCCGAGGTGGAGGCGCCTTGAATCACAGGCGCCGCCGGACAGTCCTTCGTGGCATGTTTCTCCCAAGAGGCCTTGAATGCCTTCAATTAGGAGATCGCACCTCCGTGCCGCTCAAGATGGTCTAGCGAGCCAAGGAAGCAGTATGTAAGGACATACGGGTAAGAAATTTGTGATTATATATGCAGTGGCCGAGACTTAAAATAGTTAGAATAACTGATTTAGGATCATTTGTTATCTGAGGATCTTACAAAAAAGTACCCGTGTCCCGGGGGCTTGAAGAGTGCAAGGCCCAACTTGAGGCGCACTAGCAGCCTCTGAGGAGCCACGAGACCCCTCTAGTAATATACACTTCAAAAGATAAATAGTTTATGAAGTGCGGCGGTTGTGTAAATCTACCAAAAACATTGCGAGATGGCACGGACTAGATCCGGACAAGCGACAACTCTTGCGCCAGCTAAAGGCGGCGAGGCGTGCTACGAGGTGCGGGAGAAAAATAGCCTCAGATGCCAACACCAAGCTGGGTGAGGAACTAAGGATGTTCGTGCCCGGTTATGCGACTCCGTAAAGGAGAATCGGCAACTTCGTCGCGACATTTTGATAAGTGCTTGAGAACTTTGAAAGAGTTGAGGAAAGGCGACTAACATAAACATGTATGTAGGTTTGCTCACGAGTCGTCTGAGGAGGAGATGCCCAGTTCTTGGTGATCTTCTTCCCGAATGCGTCGGCTGCACAAACAAAGTCCGGCAGGTGATGAAAGCGTCGGCCAGGCCTTGTGGCCATCTATCTCCCTGCCGAAGGCATTGGGGAGCTGGCGGGCGGCTTCAAAGAGCGTGGCGCTTCCGACTATGGAAGATATCGGCCTGCCGTCAAGGCGCCCGGGAGGCTGGGCCATGGTAAAAGGCATGTACGAAGTGACCAAAACCACATGGCGAGTCGGACTGTGGGGCTGATGGGATGGAGATCCTGTAAGTTTAGTGTCTGACCAAGTAGAATTGGCGCCAAGTATTCCAACAAGATTGTAAATTAGATAGCCTATTAGATGGCATTGAGGAGGAATACAATGAGTCGAGTTGACTATGTAAAGATATGACATGAAAAAAAAATGTCTTCTAGCGGATTGTAGATCGTTTGTCATAAGCGGACCTTTTAACCCGACCTCGGGACCCAATAGTCCGGAGTGTGTCGAATACCTTCGTGGTTATATAAGAACGGGGTATGCATGGAGACAAAGGCGTGGGGGTCATTGTTCCTATATCGGACAAGTGCCCAACTAGTTATGTTATATTACATGGGTAGTAGAAACATCTTCAGGAGAATAGTTAGTTAAGGGTTCCTTTATTTGGGATGCATGCCCTAAAGTGCATGTCAAAGCTGCTATAAGCAGAAAATCATGTAAGGGGCAGATGGGTAAATACTAAAAATCATCTTTCAGTTCACCGACGAATATTCCCTTAAAACGTAGCTTTGGCTTCACCCGGTCGAGGTACACATCAAGTGACCAGCGATAACAATCGAGGTGCTCCTTTACCACCTAGCGAACAATGGGAACATAGGGGTAAGCACAGGGAGCGAGCAACCCAACAGCCAAAACTTAAGTCATATCGATGCATATAATGGTGAATAAAAGGTACATGCGGAAGTTTAGCATGTGTTGGGCATAAAGCCCGTATAAATAAGCTTACATTAAAGCCCCGAAGTATAATGAGCACGGACAGCGGCGTCAAGTATGTGCGAAAAAGGCATAACGAGCCTCTAGAGGCTTCAAGAAGAAGAAGGACGAAGGAGAGAAATAAAGACAGCAAAAATAGAAAGTGTGGGCGGAGGAAGGAGGCGAACTTGGAGTCGGGCTTAAGCGTAGAATCTTCGTAGGCGGGCTGCGTTCCATGGGTTCGGCTCGAGTCGGTTATCAAGCAGCGTTTAGCGAGCGGTATGCTCCGCGGTCGGGGACCTGGTCGATGATGAAGGACCTTCCGTTTGGGCTTGAGCTTGTCCTTTTTCTTGTCCGGAGACGTAGAACTAGTTCGCCAGCGTTATAAGCTTTGGCCCGTACTTCCTGCTTTGATATCTTGAGCCTGCTGTTGATAGAATCGGAACGAGCTTTTGCCACGTCGCGCTCCTCCTCCAATGCGTCCAAACTGTCCTACCGATCGAGCTCGGCTTCTCTTTCTTCATACATGCATGCGAGGTAAGTCATGTATTATGTCATGAGGCAAGACTGCCTCTGCGCCGTACCTCATAATGAATGGTGTGAATCCGGTGAAATCACGATTGGCGTGGTCCGCAGCCCCAGTCTGGTCGAGCTCCTCAACACGGTCGTGTTAGATTCCTTGAGGACCGCACTAGTATGGGTTTAATGCCGCTCATGATTAGACCATTTGCTCGTTCGACTTGGCCATTGGTTTGAGGGTGATAGGCGAGGCGTAATCGAGCTTGATGCCCATGTTTTTACACCATAATTTGACCTCATCGGCCGTGAAGTTGGTGCCGTTATCGGTGATGATCTTGTGGGGACACCGTAGCGGTGCACTACCCTGATATGAAGTCTATCACGGTCCGGATTGGCCGTTCTAACGAGCTTGGCCTCTATCCATTTGGTGAATTTATCCACCATGACCAATAGGTATTTTGCTTGTGGGTTCCTCCCTTAAGGGGTGAACCATGTCAAGCCCCAGACCATGACGGCCATGTGATGGGTATAGTTTTAAGGCGGTGGGTGGCATGTGGCTTTAGTTAGCAAAAAGCTAGCAAGACGCGTCGTTGGACTAAGTCCTGCATCTGCACAGGTACGTCGGCCAATAAAATCTTATGGAAGGCCTTGCCTACAAGGGCCGGGTTGCGGCGTGGTGCCCACCAGTCCAGCATGAATTTCAGCGGGAGGTTTAGCCCTTCCTCTTGAGATACACCTTTGAAGGACTCGGTAGTGATTTTCTTATAAAGCTCTCCCTCATGGACTTTATAGGCTTTAGATCGTCGTACTATCAGTGAGCCTCATTTTGGTCTTGAGGAGTTCCTGCCTAGTTAGGTAGGCTAGGAATGGTTCCGTCCATGGGCGATAACCGCCATTATTTTCGTGGCGGAGGTGTTATCTCGAGGGCGAGCCTCCGGTTGTGTCGAGTGTTGGCGTCGAGGCGGTGCGGTTGGGTCGGATTATTGTGCGGACTCCCTTCCCATAATGCGGATGGCTTGAACAGCCGTTCGGGGAAGATGTTAGGCGGGGCGACATCGCGTTTTGCACCGATCGTGCCAATATATCCGCCGCTGGTTGTTGTCGGGCTATATGATGAAATTGAGCCCTTGAACCGTCTGACATTTTAGGACCGCATTGCGGTATGCTGCCATTTAGGATCTTTGGCATCAAAGTCTCCATTTATTTGAGATATCACGAGGTTGAATCGCGCACCTCTAGGCGTTTAATGCCCATGGAACTACCATCCGGGCGTGCGGAAGGGCCTTGTATTCGGCTGCGTTGTTGGAGTCCGTATACATTATCGAAGGGCGTATTGGATTTGTGTCCCGGTTGGGGGACGTCGGGGCAACGCCAGACCCAGGCGGCCAACATTTTGGATCCGTCAAAGTGCATGATCAATTGGAGTATCGCCCGTACTCTTTAGGGAGTTTGGCTTGATCCATTCAGCCGCGAAGTCGGCCAAAACCTACGACAATAGCTCGTCGTGGCTTATAAGTTATGTCGAATGGAAGGAGCTCTATGGCCCATTTAGCAATCCGGCCCGTCGCGTCGCGGTTGTTCATAATGTCGTTAAGAGGTACTTGGAGGCTACCGTTATCGAACACTCTTGAAAGTAGTGTTGCAGCTTCGGGATGCCATGAACACCGTGTATGCTATCTTTTGATAGTGTGATGCAGGGACTTGCATGGAGTTAGGACGGTGGACACATAGTAAACCGGTTTTGAAGAGGAACGGTGTCCGTCCGTTCTCGTTCGACAACGAGCACCGTGACACTTGATGTGTTGCGGCGATATATAATAGCATTGGTTACGCCCACTTTAGGTAGTGACGAGAACAGATTGTTGCCAAAATGGCCTTTATTTCTTGAGTCCGGCCGTGGCGGCATCAAATCCACTCGAAGTGTTGGTGCTTGCGGAGGCGGTAAAGGGTAGCGCCTTTTCTCCCAAGCGGGAAATAAGCGGTTTAGAGCCGCTATGCATCTGTCAATTTTGTATTTGTTTGAGGTCTTTTGGAATATCCAATTGTGTGAGCTCGGATCTTGGCTGGGTTTGCTTGAGTTCCTCTACGGACACAATGAAGCCGAGGGCTTTCGGTGGAATGCGAAGCGCATTTTTCGGATTGAGCTTGATGTCATATTTTGAAGATTGTCGAATGTGAGCCTCAAGTCATCTACTAGAGTTTCAACGTGCTTGGTTTGTGACCATGTCATCTACATATGCTTCCATTGTTTTGCCGATCTGGTTTGCGGACATATACGAATCATCTTGCTGATATGTTCTTGCGGCGGTTTTGAGCCCAAAGGGCATTGTGTTGAAGCGAGCGGGCCGTATGGAGTGATGAATGCTGTTGCAGCAGTGCAGCTCCGCCATCTTGATTTGGTGGTAGCAGATGCAGCGTCGAGGAAGCACAATGAGTGGTGCCTGCTGTAGCGTCAATAATTTGATCAATTCGAGGGAGGAAGGGATCCTTTGGGCAAGCCTTATTAAGGTCTTTAAAATCAACACATAGGCGCCAAGATTTATCCTTCTTTGGTACCATCACCAGGTTTGCTAGCCGGTCTGGATGTTTTATATCTCGATGAATCCGGCTTCCAAAAGTTTGGCTAGCTCCTCTCCCATGTCCTGCCTCTTGGGTTGGGAAGCGCGAAGAGCCTGTTTGGTGGCTTGAATCCTTTTAGGATATTTAGGCTGTGCTTTCGGCCAGCCGGCGTGGGATTCTGGCATGTCGAAGGGTGCGAGCAAAGATGTCGATTTTCTCGTAGAAATTCTCGTAGTCTGGCGTCTACATCAGGGTTTAATTGTGCCCCAATGGAGGCCGTCTTTGTAGAGTCCATTGGGTGGACTTGGAATTTGACTATTTCATCCGCTGGTTTGAAAGAGGTGGACTTGGATCTTTTATCAAGTATCACATCGTCCTTGTTCACCGTGGGCGCATCGTGATGAGTTCCTCGGCGCTAGGGCTTCCGGATAGTGCCTCGAGGGCTAGTGCGGCTGTCTTGTTTTCGGCGTGGAGTGCTATGTTAGGATCACTAGCGAGTGATGATTCCGTTAGGTCGGGCATTTTAAGCTTCATGTGCCCATAATGGGGTATAGCTTGAAAAATTGTGAATGCCTCTCGTCCTAGTAAAGCATGATATCCGCTGTTGAGCGGGGCCACTTGAAATGTGACCTCCTCGGACTGTAATTGTCCGGCGAGGCGAACACTACGTCGGTGTGATTTTTTACATGCAGCATGCTTCGGCTAGGGATTATTCCTCTAAAGGTTGTCTGCTTCGCTCAATGCGGTTCGATCTATTTCCATTTTTGGAGGGTTTCCTCATAGATGAGGTTTAGTCATTGCCGCCATCCATGAGTACCTTAGTAAAGCGGCAAATCCACTATCGGGCGAGGACCAATGCGGTGGTGCTCGGGCTGTTGAATTTAGGTTAAATCTTGGCATTAAAGGTAATAGCCGTGTCCTCCATGGATTTATTGTTGCTACTTGGTAGACTTGGCAAGGTTGCGGAGTGTTCGTTTCGCATGTTATTTGATCGAAAGTCTCGAAGACTATTAACACCGTCTTGGTGTTCTTTGGCTGGGATTACGAAGCTAGAAGCTCTTCGCTACTTTTGGCCACTGCCATAGTATCCAACATGCTCGAAGGCTATGAGTTGGAGTGGCGCCCTCTGTCTTGTGAATTTTGCGAGGTCCGTTTAGCCAACCCTCGATGCAGTTCCGTACCCTTTAGGGGTTTTGGTTTTTGGTATTTAACCTGGTGCTTGATGATGATGCACCCTTTTATTTCGGACTAGGGATGTATTTGGGGCGGATTATCCCAAAATTTACTTTCGGTTTTCAGGCGCTCTCCATCGCCGCAGTACTTTTGTACTATGGTCACCAAGTCAACAAAGCGTGTAATTTGTGACGACTTATGGCGTTTAGGATTCCCTTGTCCGTGCAATTATTGCAGAAAATCGGGATTGCGTCCTCCTCTTGGCGATCCTTTATCCTGTTCATAACCGGAGAATCGGCCCGATAATGATGTCTTTGTTTCAGCGGGCTCTTGCGAATTCGAGAGATTGCTAATGTTTGGGTGGGTGGGTGGAACTAGATCCGGAACCCCGTCAATTTAGGACTCGAGGGCGAAGTTTCGAACTTCGGAAGTTTGGATTTTGAGTGTTATCAATGAGTCAACCCGCTGACTTTAAGTTTAGGGCTTGATCGACATCGTCCCTCTGCGGGAATCCGGCATGGAGGGATCGGGAATCGGATGTAGCTAGTCCTTAAGATAGAAGAAGAATCGCCGCATTGCTCCTCTATCACAGCAACATGATGGGTAGCCTAGGGAGAGTTGATCTCTCTCGGATCGGTTTAGGCCCAATCCGGTCGTGATGCATGGCGACTCGAGGTGCGATGCGATCAAGAGCTCGTTCTGAGAGGAGAGCTCGGTCGGATCTAACTATTAAGCAAGTTCGAATTAATATGGAATTGGTTTCGATGACTCGAGAGGTCATCGTCGGTGTGATGGTCGACTGGCGGTCATAAGAAAACCACCTAGCGAAGAGTCGACCAGCGGCCAAGGTCCTTTAGCGATAGTATAAATCTTTAAAAGGCGGGATGAGGCATCCTACGTGGCGGCGGCGGCATAGAAGAACTCTCAATGAAAGCACCAATGTCGGTGTCAAAACCGGCGGATCTCGGGTAGGGAAGGTGAACTGTGCGTCTAAGCGGATGGTAACAGGAGACAAGGGACACGATGTTTTACCCAGTTCGGGCCCTCTCGATGGAGTAATACCCTACTACTTCTTGATTAATATTGATGATATGGGTAGTACAAGAGTAGATCTACCACGAGATCAAGGAGGCTAAACCTAGAAGCTAGCCTATGGTATGATTGTTGTTAGTCCTCACGGACTAAAACCCTCCGGCTTATATAGACACGGATAGGTTAGGGTGACCTGAGTCGGTTACAATGGTAGGAGATCTACATATCCGTATCGCCAAGCTTGCCTTCCACCAAGAGAAAGTCCCATCGGGACACGGGCGAAGTCTTCAATCTTGTATCTTCAATAGTCCGAGTCCGGCCAGCGGTGATAGTTGACTATCCGGACACCCCTAATCGGGACTCCCTCAAGGACTTATGGGACACTTTGAACACAACAAGGCGTTAGCTCGCTCTCCAAGAACTATTTTTCGCCTAAGATGTTCGCGGCGTCTCCGCTACACCAACCGATGCTCAACATATGCATAAAGCTAAGTGTAAGCTCAATCTCATGGTCTCTATATGACACTTCCTATTACATATCGTACGGGAAGATATTAGTGTGGACTTTGTGGTTGGTTTGCCTAGAACTCAAAATGGAAAGGATTCGTGTTTGTTGTTGTGGACCGTTTCTCTAAGATGGAACATTTTATCCCATGCAACAAGATGAGCGATGCTTCACGTGTTGCAAACCTCTTTTTAGGAAATCTTGAGTCTACAGGTGCCAAAGACTATTGTTTTGGACGCGATGTCAAGTTCCTAAGCTACTTTTGGAAGACACTATGCACCAAGCTGGAATCAAGCTCTTGTTCTCTTTGGCATACCATCCACAAACCGGCAATAGCGGAGGTCACAAGCAGACGATATCTACCCTCCTACGGCGTGTTGATAAAGAAGAACATCAAGGAGTGCGAAGAGTGCTTACCCATCGCTGAGTACACCTACAATTGCATTAAGGCACTCGACTCTGACACACCCTTCAAGGTCATCTCTGGCTTCAATCTGTTGTCCCCATTGGACGTTCTACCTCTACCACTACAAGGCGCATCAACATGGACCTGAGCACTAGAGCAAGCTATCTTAAGAAGGTACATGAAGATACAAGGCACACCATCAAGCGCCAAGTACAACGCATCGCGACCAAGATCAACGCTAACAAGAACCCCATGATATTCAACAGCGGAGATCTTGTGTGGCTACACCTTCGCATGAGACCGCTTCTGAGCATGAAGTCAAGCTTCTACCTCGAGCCGATAGACCCTTCAAGGTGCTAGCAGGCTACAACAACAATGCATACAAGATTGACCTACCGATGCGACAAGTACACAGTGGCGACATCTTCAACATCAAAGATCTCTCTCCCTACCATGGTGATGAGGCTTTCGATCCAGGGTCGGATCTTTCCCAAGGGGAGATGTCACACCCTGATTTTCATGGCACAACACTTAAGATGATAAATCATGATAAATTGTGGTTTGACAAAAACTTTTTGTGTGATTTGGTCTTTGCTTGATTTGATTTTTGTCTGTTGTTTGCAAGTGCTCTAAAAATCAAATAAATCCTCCAACTCTTATACTCCTTCTCCTTGATCCAAAACTTCTGCCCAATGATCATGCCATGTGTATAGGATATACAAATAATTTCTTACAAAAATAATTAGGCCAAATAGTATTTTCAAAAATTAGTTTTCCAAAAACCCCTGAATTTAGGTTTGCACTACAAGTACTTAATCAAGGGCAGTAAAAATCTCTCCAAAAATATATTTGACTCCTATTAGATATAGGATACCGAAACCACAAAATATAATTTTAAAAGTTATTTTCCAATTTTATTTAAAAGATTTTCTTAAGGCCAGAAATGGTCTTTAATAGGAAAAATTATTTTAATGCTTTAAAAATATTTGTGAAAATTTAGGAAACTCAGTGGACATATATTGTCCATATATAAAGTTTCAACACATGGTCATGTTCAAAATATTGGACAAAACCTCCCAAAACCATTTCTGCCCTTTCAAGGATTTGAAATATTTCTGAAATATTCCCCAACAATTCAAGAAAATTCTAGCATGTCACATATGACATGTTTGATGATCTGGACAAGTATCATGTCATGGAGAATAGTATAACCCCATGAAATCCCCTCAAAACCATTTCTGTCCATTTTGAAGTTTGAGCAACTTTACATTGCCAAACATGTCCAAATTCTCTCAAATCTTGTGTACATGCTCAACTGGTCTAATCATTCATCTAGACCAAATGGCACAAGTTGGAGAACAAGTTATCTTGATCAAAGAGCCCCAAAACCCTCTCGACCAGAATCAAATTTGAACAAATCTACATTACCAACTTTCTCTCCTTGATTCCAACTTTTGTGAGCAGGATAACATGACCAAATGAGGCCACCACACCTAGTGGTGCATCAAGGAGAAGTGATTTGATCAACTAGATCTACACAAGTTCATTTCTTGCCAAATTCTAGGGTTCACAAAAGTTGCATTGGCAACTTTGCCCAAATGAACTCAAGATTGGTGGAAGGCCCTAATTATGTGTACCATTTGACCTGTCAAGCCTCATGTCAAGTGGAGTTCATCTTCTGCCCAAACCACCATCAAACACCTTAGCGAGAAATTAAAATGTATGTTTTGTCCACTTCCACTAATCTCCTTGAGCCCTCCTTTTACACACAGCCCTCCTAGTCCTCCTCTACCACCTGCATCTTTCCCTGCAGGAGCCATGATTAAGGGGTTAGAACCCCATTTTTCTTCTCAGGCAGCAGCATTCTCCTCTCTCTCAGCCTCTCTCTCCCTCCTTGGCATTCCAGGCATCCAAGGCTCTCCCGGCTTTGCCCATACCCCCTGCAGCTGCTGAGACAAAAGTGGACCTTGAGGGTCTTGTGAAAAGCAGCGCATGCCGGCCCAGGCAGCTCTGGAGCCGCTCAGCGCTCCCGGCCGTTGACCTGCGCTCCCGTCCACCTCGAGCCTCCCCTCGCGCGGTCGAGGTGTCTCGATGTCCGCAACACGCCACCATTCTGGCCCCTCCTCTTTCCCTCTCTCACCCCCTGCGGGCGCGTGCCCAGGCCGCCCGGCTCGGCCAATGCCCGGCCTCGCCTTGCAGAGCACCAGGAGCCTCGCCCGCCTCTCTCTCTCTCTCTCTCTCTCTCTCTCTCTCTCTCTCTCTCTCTCTCTCTCTCTCTCTTCCCGGCACCCTCTGCGACTCCCCAAGCGCCGTGGAGCAGCTCCTCTCCCTCCCTCCTCGCCTCCCGAGCTGCTGCGCCACCCGTGCGCCCTTGTGCAGTGGCTTCTGGTCGGCTATTTAAGGCCACCCAGGCCCCTCTCGACTCCTTTGCCTCTCTCTCCCTCCCGAGACCTCTAGACCAACTCACCCCTCTCCCGTGCCCTCCATCCATCCCTAGCAGCCGGGAGCGCCGCCGTCGGGCTCCGCCTAAATCAGGCTATCCAGGCCTCTCCTCTCTCCCTAGCCACTCAGTACCCTCATACCAGCACCTCGAGGCCCTCCGTCACCGTCGTTCATCCACAGGGCCCGCGCTCGTGGCCGAAAGATGGCCGGCAGCCTCCTCTGCTGCCACCAGGCCATCGCTGCTGCAGCCCTCCACGGCGTCGTGTAGCACATGGATGGGTGCGGCATGGCCTTCCGAAATCGCCGGTGGGCGGGCATCGCGGGAGGCGCTCTGCCCGGCAATCACGGCGGGAGCCGCTCCTCCTCCTGCGGCGGGGGCGTGGGAGGTTAAAGGCTGACGGCTGGCCTTCAGGCCAGCGTCGGCGACCAGTGGCTGGGCCCCGCCGTTTAAGTGAGGCGGCCCGGCCAAGATCTGTTTTCTCAGCGTTGGCGTACTCCATGAACCCGCCTCGGCGTCGCCTCCTCTGCCCGTCCGGTAGAGCCTTTGGGCGGCCCACTACTAAACTGCGCCGGTCTGTTTGGATAAAGGTAAAGCCTTTCCCTTTCCTTTTTCTTTTTGTAAATTTTAAAATCCATAAACAATTCAAATGGACTCCAAATTTGATGATTCAAATTTCTAGTGACTCTATAAATCATGATCTACACTGTTAGTGCAACATGCACATTTTCGAGACCTTTTCTTCACAAATATTTATCAAATTCTATTCCTCCTATTAGTGTGATGAACTTTAGAAAATCACAGAGCTCAAACTTGATCCAAATGCCATGATTCAAATCCTAGATGCTTCTAAGGTCATAACTTAGTTTATGAACATTTTATTAATACTTTCTGTACCCACAAAATAATGAGCCATTTCTTCATATTTGTCAACTTTGCAAATCCATAGAATATTCATTTGAACTCCAAATCCAGTGAAACCAACTCCTAGATGCTTCTAAAATCATGGTTTGTTAAATGGGTACCTTTGCTCATTTTTCAAAACATGTTTCTGTACACTTCTTGCAAATCCATAAACCCCTTGATTCCATCATATTGAAATGTTCGAGAGATATCCATGATCCAATTCCAATGAAACCACTCTGGTTATTTTCATATAACCGGAGATGTCCTAGAAAAGTCAAATTAATATTTTTGGAGCACTTATATTTCCTGCCTTGTTGTGTTGCTTATTGTGATTGTTTCGGCGTTAGTTGTGAAGTAGGCGGAGTACATGGAGAAGGACGAGAAGATTTCAAGACTCGGATGAACGGGCAAGTAGCCCTTTGACCATGTCCATGAAACCCTTTTTATGCATGTCATATATCACTTATTATTGTTGCATCGGAATCATGATGAGATGGTAAACCACGTTGGTTGGCTGCCTCGATTACTTCCTCATTGATACTTGCATTGAGCATGACCCTACCTCCTTATGAGGTTATGCGGTGGGAGTAGATAGGATGCTAAAGTAGTTGCTTTCAGTGAAAAGGGCGGGAATATGCATGGTGATGGAGGCAAGTATGTTCCCAAAGACTTTTGAAAACCCGTCGGGTGCCACTAATGCGAGGGAGATGTTGAGCTAGGTAACCACTTGACAAAGAAGTGGTGTCTGGGAGAAGGATATGTGAGTGTGGTTTCAAAAGCGGATTGGTTTAAGTTCGACCGTTATTCCAACCTTACATGCGCAACCACTCTACCCTTGTATGGGAAAGGGCATTATTGATTACCTAGGCCGATACTAGCTTGGAGCCCGCATTACTAGTGGCGGGGAGTTGTTGGTGCGCTCTCTCGGGACGAGGTCGTGCCGGGTAGAGGCGGCCATGACTGTTTTCGGAGGGCCGGACACACCGTTGGTACCCGTGCGGTGGTATGTGATAAATATGGGAGCAAGGCTCCACGAAAATGTTATGTGGAATGAGGTCACGGGGTTACTTGCCAATCGAGTGGACTCCATGTTAGTGTTGTCTAAGGAAAGATAGTGATCGGTGCTTACCGGGTACTTGAGGTACCCTGGTCGTGGATGACACGAAGTTCCCGGATCTTGTGGGTAAAGTGTGCAACCTCTGCGAGTGTAAAACTATTGAATAGCCATGTCCACGGTCAAGGACAGTTGGGTAACCGCTCTTGGGCTACGTCCATATGTTTACGAAACCTGGTGAGTATGTATGGATGAGTGGAAGAACTACATGGGTCAAGTCCAAGGACTTGACATGATTGAGTTAGGTTGGTGCCCTCCATTTATGTTGATATCTATCACTTGTCCTCGAGGATTAGATGAATCCTCTTGATGCATGCTATGCAAGTTGTTGAACATGTCATTGCACTCAAAACTAGCTTTCTGCAAAAATTTACCTATATCATGCATTGTTGAATCTTGAACCAAAACATGGGTTTCTTGCGAGTACATTCAAAGTACTCATTGGCTTGCCACTGGTTATTTTATTGGCCATGCATGAAAGAACAAGATATAATGAAGAATACTTCCGTGACGAACATGCGAGCTAGGACGCTTCCCAGTCAGAATGCTGTAGGGTTAAGGCAGATGGCATGGGTCCAAGTTATCGGCGAAGATTTCAGCTGCAATGTTATACTCAAGACTTGACCATAATGGTCCTACTTGTATGTCTGGTATGTATGGATGTAAGACTCTTGTTATTCAGCTATGTGTTCGGTGAGCATTGATCTCGGGATCCTTTGTACATGTGCATTCGGTGATCACGACTTATGAGTCGGGGTCCCCTGAAGCTGATATCGAGATCCATCTGAGTGTAGGAAGCCTTGGTTAGCATGGTTAGTTAGTTAGGGTAAAACTATTTCCAAAACTACTACTAGTTTCAAAACTATCTATACTTCTCTTCCTCTTCGAGTTTTTGAAAACTATATATACTTTCCTCTTCCCTTCAAAATTTAGCGATTCGCTAGAACCCTTATGCCTCGACCCTTTGGATTCCTTGTAATCCTCGTGGATAATCTAGAAGAGTACACCTTGCCAAATACTCACCAACCTCTTACGAGCATAAGATTGGCGACATCACAACAAGGCGACACCAGCAGAAGATACATCCTCGAGGAATGAGGACACGAAGACCCGGAGATGGTGACACCCTTGACATTGCTCCAAGATGATGCGACCTTAACCTATGATGATCATGGCATAGGACATGCAAGATCATGATATACATCGCTAATAGAGTAACCTGTCACTACCGTTGTTGTATCGGCAACCACCGGTGGATGAGAACCTCGCCATTTGGTCCGCCCCACTATAGTGAGCAGGAAAGCGGTTCTCTTCATTCCCGCTCTCGGTGGCGATATTGTCAACAATGTGTCCGATGGGTTGGACCACTATTATGCCTTGATAATGTTATTGCATAAAGGATTGCCTACAGGTACCATCGACGGCTCGGAAAGCAAAAGCGATCATCATGATTAAGAAGACAAGAAGACCAAGTCAAAGACAGACCCACGAGGCCACCATCACCCCATCACCTCATCGGTGAGAAGTTGTCGAAGACTCTTCAAGCTCAACCGGATCGTTTCATCGAACAACTACAAGAGGCGTAGCAACACTGAGGAAAACCGGAAGCGCACGAGGCACAAGGCACGACTCTGGGTCGAGGACCCCTAGGGTAGGATAAGTCGTGTACCCCCTATTGATCGACTCCGTATGATGGTTCGAATAGAACCATGATTGTGTGTTGCTTGTTTTTATTTGTTTGTGTTTTGATATCGATCGCCCTTTTGCCCTAGGCAACAAATGCGTGACTATATCACCTTACTTATCTTAATGCGTGTGTTGGCCCTTTTGGCACTTGTTGTTTGCACTGCACTATAGAACCCCTTTTAGGCACCCCCTCCTCTATGCTACTTTTCCCTCTCATCTCTCTCTCCTCAAGCGAAGGCGGCAAGACAAGGTACACCAAGGATTCTACTTGACAACCAACTAGCAATAAAGACTTACGCTACAATCTCCACGACCAAGTGCAACCACATGAGAATTAGGTTTAACCTTCAAGATTAGAAATCACTCCTAGACCCTTCAAGACTTCACAAGATACCCCAGCTCGAATCCTTAACCATGTGCTTAACCCACGAATTGCAAGAGAACCTGTTAAGCCTCGATAACCTTGCCTTTGGGTTAGTGGATGTAATTAGCAAGCACATTATCATCCTAAGATAGCACCAAAACTGATGATGCCATAGGAGAGACCAATTTGAGGATATAGGAAGCGGAGGACAAATGACTTGATGAGTTTATATCAGAGACCCTGAGGAATTGACTGAGACTTTGGTAGATCACGGGGCTTTCATGTTGGTAGATGAACTTGGTGGGATCATGATTATAGATTAGCATAGCTTCCATTATCCCTGAGTAAATTGGATTTATAGGACAATTATGATGCATAGCTGAAACTCACAGAAGTGCAAGGATTTGACTTGATCGGATGATATTTGATATTACGTAAATAACTTGAGGGAGACATGTAGGATTCCTCGTTGGACATGAGGTTTGGATTAAATAGGTTACTCTAGTGGAGTATGGATGCGAGTAATTTTTACATGGTTTGGAGTAAATTGGATTTAGGCGATGATCTTGATCATGATACCATGTTTCTCGGTGGACCATAACTAGGAGATTGGAATAATTGTAAAGAGTTTATTTAGGGACCTATATGCTTGACCTTGGAGTTACATGACCATGATAATGGAAATTGGTGGGTGACTATAGCAAGGTAGCCTTTCAAGTATTTGGTGATTATAGGACATTAGAAGATCATGTGGGACACCATAGACATTGGATTTGTAGAATTAATGAATTATGTAGCTAATGGGCTTTTGGAGTTGACCTATGCGAGATGATACTTTCGGAGGTATAAGG
>JAHIAM010001006.1:0-44373 GCA_021605205.1 Aegilops longissima
GAGAAGCGTAATCACGAGGATAACACAAGATGAAGACAAAGCGGTGAAGAAATTGGCGAGGAAATTGAAAGTCTTGATCAAAAGTCTTCAAACAGAGATATGAACAAACACTCAACATTAATGAAATGAAAGGGTTGAGGAAATAGAACCGATTAGGTTGGTGAAGACAATGATTTGGTAGACCAGTTCCATTCTGTCTCGGTTTACGTCTGGTTGGGCGGCTGAGTATTTAAACTCGAGGACCGCAGATCCGGACACCCGATCCTTGCACGCAGCTCGGGACACCAAATCCTCACCGTATTCTCCTTGAACTAAGGTCACGAGACCTCGTCCAATCACTCGTGGTAAGTCTTGAGCGACTTCAAACCTTCACATACTTGGTCACTCGGCGATCCACAATTCCTCTTGGATGCTCTAGACCTTGGCCTAACCGTCTGGAAGAAGCACAATCTTCAAAGGTAACAAGCGTCGGATCACAGGATCAATTTCTTGATGATGCTCAATCACTTTGGGTTTGTTGAGGGTTTGGTTTTGGGTTTTCCTCACTTTTGGGTTTTCCTCACTTGATGATTTTCCTCAAATTCCTCGGAGGATGGGTTGCTCTCAAATGACAAGTGTCAAGTTCTCTCGGGCAGCCAACCAACTAGTGGTTGTGAGAGTGACTATTTATAGCCTAGGGAGCAGCCGACATGATAAGACATAAATGCCCTTCAATGATATGACCGTTAGGTGGATAAGATATTTTGGGACAGTGGCGCTGACACAGCAGATCGGAAATTTGAATATCAAATTCCTCGGGGCTATCATGTTCCTCCTTGTGTAGGCAATTACATGGCGAATTCCTAACTCTCGGTCGAGAACAAATTCCTCGGTGACGGAAGAGCTTCGTCTCATCCTTTGAAGAAATGTTGAACTGTATGAGATTTCAAAAGCTTCACTCGAAGGATTGGTAGGTGTAGGATTTTGAGTTGAGCATCAAATGGAAATTTTTCCTTAGTATTTCCTCGACCCCTTTAACGATCACGGTGTTTCCTATGACTCAAGAAAGAAAATGAAACTACTGAAAACAAAAGTCTTCACGCTTCATGTTCCTCAAATGAATACCAAGTCTTCAGGATCACACAATTTCTTCACTTTCAAAGTCTTGAAAGTCTTGAAATATCAAAGTCTTGGTTGAAGAACTTCATTTTGAAATTCGACTTTCCTTGTAAATATCAAACTCCTCATAGACTTATAGACCTATGTACACTCACAAACGCATTAGTTACTTAACCTATAAGTCTTCAATACACCAAAATCACTAAGGGGCACTAGATGCACTTACAATCTCCCCCTTTTTGGTGATTGATGACAACATAGGTTAAGTTTTCAACGGGGATAAATACATGAAGTGTAAATACGATAATGAGGATTTTGATTGCAAGATATAGAAGAACTCCCCACGAAGATGTGCATAGTGAGAATTTGCTTTTGAGGCAATGCACATTTGAAGAATTGAATCATGGAATCTCCCCTATATCTTGTAATTCATACGCATTTGACATATAATATGAGAATTTGAAATGCATGATGAAATATGGTGCTTGATGGTATTGAGCATGCAAAATAATGCATAAAAAGTATCGAGCCCAATCGTATGAGGAATTTGAAAATATTCATGAGTATCGAGCCCAAATCGATTTGAAGATTTTCAGCGAGCTCATAAGGATCGAGCATAACAAATATCAGAGCATATCAACACTCGTAATCGAGCATAGAGCAAAAGCATAATGCATCAAAAGTATCAAAGCACCATCGGGTTTAAGATTACAACTCGATCCAATAAAGGTTTGGAAGAGCGAGTTGTAACTTAATAAAATCTGTATATAGATAAAAGCGAGACCGCTTGAAGACTAACTCAAATTTCTCCCCTTTGTCATCAAATGACCAAAAGTTGGCGAGGACTAACGCTCTTGAAGAATTTCAAGTTGAAGGCGGGCGCTTGACATTATCGGGGTTGTTTGTTGAAGTAGGACCAGCAGCGGATGTCTTCCAAATCTTCATTTCATCGGTGTCGCGAGATGAAGAATAGGAGCTGGCCACCAAGGAAGGAACTTTGACTTTCTTGAATTTCTTGAGGAGGAGTGCAGACCAGTCAAATTCTTCCTTGAGTCCCATTGATTCAGTTCTTCTTCATTGTAGACATGTGAAAGAACAGCCAGTGCGCTTGAAGGTTTCATGAAGGTAGTAGTGGTTTTCTTCTTTGCATTGTGAGTTGAGGTCATGTTGTAAAGAAGAGTACCAAGCGGCGTTTGACCCACTTATGATTACGATCAACCTTGATGAAGGCGAGAGTAATTCACGATCAGTCATCACCACAGGGCGAGTTCCTTGAGGATTTTGCTTGGCGGTGGTATTTCTTTGCGAGTCATGTGTGGCGGAGTCATCATTGGTGGAGTAGGATGCTTTGCTGCTGCTGTCCATCAATGGGCGAATGCCTTCATCTATCCTGTGATAGCCTTTCCCTTTTCATCGGTGAGGCAATTGGCGTTTGAGGACTTCAATCGGAGGCGGTAGCTGCGGTGGTTCAAAATGTCAGCCTTGTAATTTAGTGAAGATCTTGACTGATGAATCTCATAATCCAAGGAGCATAAGGCTTCAGCTCAAAAGGTGACATGGCAATGTTAGCGAGTCCTCATGAAGAAATCATGGAAATTGTGAGGCACCATGGATGATGTTGAAAAGCATATTCTTCATGATGCCAGCGACTTCTTCATCATTCGGTCGTGACCTTTGATAGGACTCATAGTCTTCGTCGAATCCGATAGGCTGTTAGAGGCACATATAATAATTCCTTGACGAGGATTTGATCCTTGGAGCTTGCCTTGGCTTCAAAGGCTTCATCGACACTTGCATATAGTGATTTGAAAGTTCCTTTTCTTCATAGATCTGACGTGCACCATCAAGCGGAGGGTGAGTGGTAGAGACGCGAAGCAATTCACTGCTAGTGCCTTGTAGTAGTATTTTCGGTCATCAATCTAAGACCCATGAATTCGTCTTGACATCTCCGGTGATGTGCGAGGTTGCATAGAACGAAGAATTAGCTCTTCGTTCCATCCACGAATATCGGTCACAGAAATTTAGCGATCTGCGTCGTGAAGAACGAGGACTGGCTCAAAGCTGGCGGCGACTCCATATCCACATGAGGAATATGAGCATGATCGAAGATTTTGTCCTTGTTGAAAAGCGAGGAATAGAAGTTTGCTTGACTGGCGGTCGAGCGCCTCTTCCTAATGCGGCGAGAATCATAAGGATTATATTGATGAAGAACACATGCTCGGCAAAATCTTCAGCCTTGAACTTTTGCTTGGTTGAAGCGGATTCTTTTGCTTGGGCGAGAGGGTGTTAGTGAGTTGCATCACCACCTCGGGAATCACAAGTTCAGGTTCTTGACTGAGAATTTCTTGTTCCTCAACATGTGCGATCGAGGATTAGCGGCAGCGGCGAGTTTCATCGGCACTAGTGGCTGGAATTTCTTCATGCTGAGAACGGTGGGTTGATTTTCTTCAAAGTCCATTTGAACTGTTTGTGCGAGGAGTGAGGAACTTGTTGGGCGGGGTGAAGAGGAGTATTGGGATCTTGACTTTCCCAAAGTCATCATTGATCACTGAGTGGTGCATCCAATATCCACATCTTCATTTTCAATTTCCTCGATTACCAGCTTGAGGAATTTCATAGTGCGATGAGGAATAATTGGGGTTGAAGGATTGCTTCCACTTCAATTTCTTCATCAATTTTCTCAACGAAGCGGAGATTGATGTTCTTCATCGAATCGGTTGGAATTTCATATTCTTCTCCAAAGGAACTACTTCCTTTGATGGTATGGAGGAAGTGGAATAGCATCAATTGGGTTTTCAACGGGCTGGTCATTGACTTCATTTTCTTGCGATCGAAGAATCATGCCTGGTGATGCTTTCCTTTTCTTCACAGCAGCTCGTTCGCAGCCTTGGTTTCTTCACATCGAAGCGGATGGAAGAATTGGAGTTGGCGCGGGAGGAGCTAAGGAATTTGGTGCAGTTTCTTGAGGCAAGCGATGCAGTTCCCTGTCTTGAGCAATTTCTTGAGCACCACTAGTGGGTGCCTGGCAGTTCTTCGGTTGGTTGGAATGGAATCATCATACTGAATCAACATTTTCTTGCGAGGCTGGCGAGGCTCAGGCGGTCTTGGCATTTTTCTTCATTAGGCTGAGTAGAGGCTACAGCCTGAGGATTTTCATGTTGCATTGGGACATCAACAATTGTTAATTTCTTCGTCAGATCGACGAATCTGGTCTTGACTACTTGCCAATCAGCATAGTATGTGTCGAAGTTCTTGCTGAGGTTTTGAATTTCAGTTTGGATTTGGAGGAGTTCCTCAGGTGTCATCTTGACAACGTTTTTCTTCAGGAACCTTTCCTTCTGTATTGAGCCTTCTTGATTTCCCTCGCCTTCTCAAACTTCCATTTTCTCTTGCGATGAAGTGAGTCGTGTATGACTTTGACCAGTGTCAAGGAAGATCGAGCGAGAGGGTATTGGGATCATTGTGCGAGAAGTCAATGAAGTCGAGGACTTTCTTGGATCGATAGCGATTACAGATGTACCCTTGGCTCTAAGCCCTAACTTGGCGGTCTCGATGATTTCTTCAAGTTCTTCATCGGATGCCTCATCATCAGATGCACGTGGACTACAAGCTGTTTCTTCCTTGGGCTAGGCGAGGACCACGTCCAGCTGTTGCTTTTGTCTTCAGTGAGTCGGGCGGATGAAGAATTGTGGGCAGGTGAGAACTTGCGAGAGATGCTGAGGCAATTGAGAAACAGCTGTCCTTTGACATGTAGCTAGGTGCCAGAGGCGAAGGTTTGGGCCGGAGCGATTGAGGACTTTGGTGGAGCAAGCAGCGGTGTGAGAATTTGCTTGGAGGGTCTTCTTTGAGGAACTTGGCGTGAGGCGCGAGATGATGAAATGCTTGGCTTATAGCAGACTTCTTTTGCATTGATTTCCTCGGTTTGACCGAGACCTCGATGTAACGCGGCGGCAGCAGAATCCTCATTGAATTTCTTCTTTGCTTCCTTTGCTTGCTTTGCCAATTTTGCTTGGCGTTTAGCCCATTCATCGGAAAAGTCCTCACGCGTTTGGCGCTAGTGGGATCAGCTATTTGGCGGTGCCAAAAGGGCTCTTGGGCATGGAGGATTCAAGCGAATTTCTTCATGTACTTAGGAGTTACATATCGGTATTCCTTCCATTCCGTGCCCATCTCCGTTCAATCTTGAATCGCACCTTGCGTTGATTTTGCTTTCCTCATCGGGTGTCGATAGTCGCATATATTTCCTCGGGGATTTCAAATCTTGTCATAACCTCGAGTTTCTTTCCTCCCTTCTGCGGCTTCTTACCATCTGCCATTTTCTTGGTGAGAAATTGAACAATTGAGTTCTGAAGAAGTGTGCGATTTTTCTTGAGCAGCTGCAAATGAGTTAAGTTGATGAGAACCTAGGGATTATTGGCGGACATTTGTACGTGAGCAGAGTATAGGTGCGAGGAATTTGGAGAGGTCATATCGTTCTCGGAAGGTTTTCAAAAGAACAAGTTTGAGGATTTTGACGGATGAGCCTTGAAGAATTTCAATAGCGTTCTTTGTCTTAGGTTCGAGTTGTATAGATCGAAGATCCACACAATTGAGGAATCTTGAAGAAAATCATTGCTTAGAAAGCAGTCAAGAGATTTGAGGTGTTCATATGTGAAGATTTGTGAATAAACACCTTTGAAGAATTTGAAGAAAATTTGAGAATCAAAGCGAGTAATAAAAGTAACTTTTAATTTACAGAAGTGAAGAACAACGACGAACTGAGATGAGCAGTTGGGAAGTTAATCGTTCAGATCTTCCCGCCCTAACTTGGCGAGAGAAATCAGCTCTGCGGACGGCGGGTGAAGATTTTCCACGGTCGTAGCAATCACGTCGTGAAGAAGTCAAAGCGGTGAAGCTTTTCCTCACGGTGACGATGGAGTAGCAGCTGGCGCTAGGGTTCGAGGCTCGGCGGGAGAGAGATCGGCGGAGTAAAGTGAGGAAGGGAGAGAGGGGTATTTATAGACAAGGTGAAAAAGCGGATCGTCAGAAGATTTAGAACGAGCGTGCCTGACCGCTTCCTTCTCACGACATATGTCACCCACGTCTTGTGTAGTGGAGATCGTGTGCGATCGTGGGTGAATATAATAATGCATCGTGGGATGCGGAGCAGTTTAATGATAAAAGCGAAGGTTTGAATAAGATTTGTTTTAAAAGTTCCGTTGCAATTTCTTGGTTATCAAGGACAGTGAAGAATTTGAGCGAGTTTCAAAGTAGAAACGCACATGAAGAATTTGTGAATGGATTGGGTTGAGTATAGCATAGAGGGAAAGGTCGATCACATTCACTTAGAAAGCGACTTGAAGAAATAGCCATAAGTGAATCTTGTAGAGGACATAAATCCATATATATATATAGCCAATGAAGAAAGGCAGACGGAAGCAGTGAAGAATTTGCAAAGTTGAAGAATTTGAAAAACTGAAGAATTTCAAAACTGAGGAAAAACTCAAATTGAAGATTTTCAACTTTGGTGGTGGCGTGACCCACCGTATAAGAATGATGATTTGGACACAGCGTACAATTGTCGTAGGGTTCTGAGAATCAAATTCTTCATTAATTTCTTCACACTTAGAGTGTTATTCTTCATTGATTGAAGAAAAACTTTTCTTCATGTGTTGCACATCTAAGTCATCAATTTTGCATAAGTGTTAGGATGTGTGTCCTTTTCAAAGAACATTCGAAGATTCTAAGATATTTAGCTCACACCGCAACTTGCTAAATCTCTTCTCATCCAAGGAGCTTAGTGAAGATATCAGCTAGCTGTTCTTGATCTTCACGTGCTTTCGATGGAGATGTAAGCCCTTCAACACATGATCACGAAGAAAATGATGGCGAATTTGAATGTGCTTTGTCTTGAGTGCTTGGCGGGTTGTGAGCAATCTTGATGGCACTCTCATTGTCGCAATAGAGGCACATTCTTCACGTTGATGCCATAGTCCTTGAGGTTTGCTTCATCCATAGTAATTGAGCACAACCACGAGCAGCAGCAATGTATTCAGCTTCGCGGTGACGGTGATACAGTTTGTTTCTTGAGGACCAACGGACCAAAGATGCGTCAGAAATGACAAGTACAGGATGTTGACTTGCGATCCACGATCACCGGCATAGTCAGTCGAGAATATCAATGAGATCAAAAGTAGAGCCCTTGGGGTACCATAATCCTAGTGTTGGTGTGTGAGCTAGATATCGAAGAATATGCTTCCATGACCTTATGGTGTGATTCCTTGATTGTAGCTTGAAATCGGGCACACATGCAAACACTAAGCATTATATCTGGCCTAGATGCACATAAGTACAATAAAGAACCAATCATGGGCGGTATACCTTGTGATCGAAGTCAATACCATTTTCATCGATTGCATAGATGGCCATTTGTGGGCATAGGAATTTTGACACCTTTGCAATCTTGCATGCGAATTTCTTGAGGACATCTTTGAGGTATTTCTCTGAGATATGAATATGCCATTGTGTTGTTGAATTTGAAGACCTAAGAAGAATTTCAACTCTCCATCATAGACATTTGATATTCTTCACTCATCATGTAAACAAATTCATCACTATAACGTTGGTCGATACAATAAAAATAATATCATCAACATATATTTGGCACACAAACAGTTCACCATCATAAGATTTAGTAAAGAGAGTAGGGTCGAGTGAACAGGTTGTGAAGCCATTCTTCACGAAGAATTCCTTCAATGTATCATACCACGCATGGGGCTTGCTTGAGAGCCATAGAGGGCCTTATTTAGTCTGAAGACTTTGTCGGGATTCTTTGGATCTTCAAAACACAGGGGTTGAGCAACATATACTTCTTCCTCAAGCTTACCATTGAGGAATGCACTTTTCACATCCATTTGATATAAAGTGATATTGTGATGGTTAGCATAGGCGAGTAATATCTTGAATAGACTCAAGTCTAGCAACAGGTGCAAAAGTTTCATCGAAATCAATTCCTTCAACTGCGTGTAGCCTTGAGCTACTAGTGGTACTTATTCCTCACCACAAGACCATTTTCATCTTGCTTGTTCGGTAGATCCACTTGGTGCCAATGATATTATGCTTGCGAGGATCTGGGCGTTTGTGATAGCACGGCTTAATGGGGATGATAGACTACTCATATCAATAAGGAATTCCTTCTTTTCGAGGCCATCGGATGAACTCAAAAGTTAAGCGTGCTCGGCTTGGAGTAGTGTCGAGGATGGGTGACGGCCAAGGAAGTTGCTCCCGAGTCGCTACGAGTGAGACAAAGTCTTGTGAGAAAAGACTACTTATTGATCATGGGGCGATCTAGATCCCGCTTGAATGCGACCACGGCGGGTATTGTTACAACGTTGGCCAGTTCCCTGCGTTGTTGAGCTCGAGCTGATGTAATTCTTCTTGCATGGCTGAATCCCTCGGCTCGAAATGCTTCATCTACCTTAGTGGGCTCTGTGATAGAGACAAAAGCATAGTGCCCACAAAAGTTAGATAAGTGTGAAGCTTTGGCGAGTGAGAGGACTGGCGCTTCAATGTCATCGATGATCTTCTCAACTTGCACTTCTTTTGCAGCGAGGATGAGCTGGTTGTCTTGAGGAATTTGATCATTTTCCTCGGCACCATTTTCTTGACATTATCTTGGTGCATCAGCTCGGCGTTCTTCGCGTCTGAGGAATGAATTCTTGACAGTTTCTTGATGGGAATGACATCCTCGGTTGCCTTGAACGATAGAATCCTCGAGTGCTGGTTAAATCTAACCAGAAGGTAGGTGCTCTCTTTGCGAGCCATTAGTTTCATCGAACCGCATCTCTGATGTCAACAATCTTGTGAAGTGCGATGTTGAAGACTACTGTAGGTGTCACGAGTCCTTTCCGTAACCAAGCATAAAACCTTCATGTGCTTTGATTGCAAATTTAGAGGTGTGGTGAGGATCTCTAATCCAGCATTTAGCACGAAGACTTTGAAATAACACATTGGGTTTCTTGTCATGAGGAGTTCATAGGCAGTCTTTTTGAAGAATTTGTGAAGATATACTCTGTTGATGATGTGGCCGCGGTGTCAATTGCTTCAATCGAGAAGCGACTAGAGCGTTTTGTATTCATCAAGCATAGTGCAAGCCATCTCAACAAGAGTTACTGTTCTTGCGCTCCACAGCGCCATTTCTTTGAGGAGTATAGGGGCGAGATAACTCATGAGTAATACCAAGTTCATCAAGATAATCATCAAGTCGAATTCTTGAACTTCAGTTCCATTGTCACTCTGATGTGCTTGATCTTCACACCAAAGTTGGTTTGAAGCCCTCGAGAAAATCGTTTGAAGATTTCCTGCACTTGATTTTTGTAAGTAACAATGTGTACCCATGTATGCGAGGTAATCATCAACAATAACAAAGCCATATAGTGATGCTTCATTAACGACGGTGAGTAATGATTGGGACCAAAGAGGTCCATGTGAAGCAATTGAAGGGATGAGTAGTGGTCATGATAGTCTTTCTTTGGATGCTTGGCCTTGGTCATTTCCAGCTTCACGGGCTCCGCATAAGTGATCCTTGAGAATTTGACATTCTCAATGCCAATGACATGCTTCTTCTTCCATGGCGTGTGCAAATTCCTCATGCCTGCGTGACCAAGTCGTCGATGCCATAGCCTTGACCTTACGAAGCTTTTGCAAGTAGGCACGGCTGGTTGTGGTCTGTAGAGAAGTCAACAATATACAAGTCTCCTCTCCTAAAGCCTTGAAGACTTTGGAATTGTAAACTTCCATAATCACAACACAGCGATACTTGCCAAGATAACTACCATATCAAGATCACAAAGCATTGAGGCTGACATGAGGTTATATCCTAAAGACTCAACAAGCATGACTTTGTCCATGTGCATGTCCTTAGAGATAGCAACCTTACCAAGTCCCAATACCTAACTTTTGCCTTTGTCGGCCAAAGATGATATGCCGAGATGTGGCGGTGATAAGGAGCATCCATCAATAGATTCTTGTCACAGTCATGTGATTTGTACATCCACTATCGAGAACCCACTCGGTGGCTTTGGGTTGATCATCCTGCGGATGAATTAGTACAACTTACGATCTCATATACTTCATCGGTGAAGAATATGATATCAAGTTCATCAGATGAATTTCATCGGTCGGTATCAATCGGATAAGCGGTATGAGGGCGTGTGAAATGAAAGTTCATTTCATCATGATTAACTGCGTCCTTCGAGCACTGTCGGGCCCCGACCAAATTCTTGGGCGTTAAAGGCACGTCTAGAGACTGACCCTGCGAAGAGATTAGTTCTTTTCTTCACCACCCACATGAAGGGGTGGCAAAGAGTTCATCACTCTGCGAGCACCATATGAGAATGGTGGCATAGAGGCCAAACCATTTCGTTTCACATAAGAGGGTTAGGGTAAGCATATGAATAAGCGAGAGAAATTCTTCAAGGACTTATGAACATATTGGTTTGAAGAATAATGCACATATTCATAGCCCTTAGCTCTACCTATGAAAGCAGATTTGTTAGCATGATGATAATCATATGAGGACTTTGATCCTTTTGAGGAATTTGATCCCGTGAGGAATTTGGTCCGTATGAGGACTTGGATCCATATGAAGAATTTGGTCCATATGAAGAATTTGATCTGGGGTTCCTTTTCTTCACAGGTGGTGTCATGAGGACATTCACGAAGACTTTCAAGACACTTCTTGGGAACCCAGATTTTCTTCATAGGGGACCGTTCTGCGATTAGTGCCAACATATCTTGCAAATACTTCACCATTCTGATTTTTGAACAGTTTATAGTTTGAGTCAAATGACTCATCGAGAATGAGGAATTCACATGTAAAGCCGGATAAGTTAGATGGATCAAGCTGGAGGTCCCTTTGCAGCAACCCATGAGGTTTTGGGATCTTGCTCGGGCTTCAATATGTTCCATCGACATTGAGTTTCCTCTCAAAGCAATACCCTCTTTCCAAGGGTTCTGTTGAGGATCTGCTTTTAAGCACATCACAAAAGTCGATGCCCTTTGAGGCTTTTGTACATGCTGTCATGTACAATTCCTTCAACCTGCATCGTCGATTGATACTAGCAATGTCCTCGGTGAGGAATTAGTGATAGCGAGAGGCAGGTGAAGAATTTATAACGATTGAAGCATTTGAACATTGGTGAAGAATTAGCGATTCACGTTCAATGCACTTTAAGCATGGAGGAACAAATTCTTCTTGAGAAGCTGATTTGTTGAGCAAGTAATGAATCGCGCTCATACGAAGATCTTCATAACTCACTCTTAGCTTCTCAAGATCTTGCTTTCTTTGAAGAAATTCATAAGAAAGTTTCTCATGATCGAGATAAAGAGTGTTATGATGACCTTGAAAGCTGTCAAGCCTAGATGAACTTCTGAAGATTTTTGATCGGGGCTTGAGTGCGATCCATTTCTTCACCTAACATATCATCACTCTTATCTAGCATGTTTTGAACCTTTTCAAAAGCCCTTTGTTGTTTATAGCAATCTTAGCAAGTTTAGAGTAGGCTGGGCTTGAGATCCTCATCGATTCATTTTCACTAGACTCGGAGGAGGTGAAATTGAGTACCTTAGCACCTTTGCCATGAAGCAATAGGTGGGGCGTAATCATCATTTTCCTCATCAGGTTTGTCGGTGAGTCAGATTTCTTGATGTTGAAGATGGACTTGCTAACATAAGCGATAGCAAGAGCGGACTAGCCACACAGATTGATTCTTGGACTCCTCCTCTTCCTCATTTTCCTCAGATTCAACGAGTCCATTTCCTTGCCAATGAATGCAGAGCCTTTTTGGAGCTGCTCTTCTTGTGAGAAGAAGGCTTTGAGGATTTTGATGATGAAGATTTTGATGATTTCTTCTTCTTCTTCGTCATCAGGCTGTAATCCTTGTGTTTCTTCTTTCTTAATTCCTTTTCCCTTGAGGACAATCTTGGATATAGTGACCAGGTTTCTTGCATTTGTGGCAAAGTCTTCTCTTATAGTCACTAGATGAGGAATCACTTTGCTTCTTGAGGATTTTCCAACGACCGCGTCTTGTGAATTTCTGGAATTTCTTCTGACGATGCTAGCTCTGGCCAAATTCTTGAGGATCTCCAAGGCTACTACAGATTCTTCACTCTCGATTCAGATTCAGCCTTGGCCTTGAGACGCGTTTTCCATAGCGAACCATAGAGATCTCTCTTTTGACAAGCTGGAACTTCGTGAGTATTTAGCCTTTCGAGGATATCTGCGGGATCAAGAGACTTGTAATCAGCTCGTTCTTGTATCATCGATTGCGAGTATCAAATGAGAATCAAGCGATCTTAGCAATTTCTTCACCACCTCATGGTCGGTGATGTCGGTGGCACCAGTGCTTGAAGCTCATTTGAGATGTCGGTGAAGCGATCGAAGGTTTGTTGAACATTTTCGTTGTCGAGTCTTTTGAAGCGGTTGAAGAGATTAGAAGAACATCAACTCGAGAGTCACGCTGAGTTGAAACACCTTCATTACTTTGGACAGCTGTCCCAAATGAGTTTAGCAGATTCCAAAGCACTCACTCTTCCATATTGACCTTTGCTCGGATGGCCACATATGATATTCTTAAGCGAGAATCGAGTTGCTTGAATCTCTTCACCAGCATCATTCATAGAGGTGTGGCGAGAAACACCTTTTGTCACAACATACGGAGATCGTTGTCAATTGCTTCAAGATGCATTACGCATTTTGTTCTTCGATGAGGTAGTCCGTCCCATGAAGGTAGGACACCTGCTGAGACCTGATCATACCTGCGATCGACATAACTAAAACTCCGGTGGTTAAACCAAAATCACACGGAACAAGGAGTACCTTGCGATACCAATTGAAAGTCGTTATATCGACTAGAGGGGTGAATAAGCGATTTTTAGTTAATTTTACAAATTCTTCTTGAGAATTTCTTGGTGAAATTCCTTAGCGAAGAAATACATGCTGCGGAATAAGTACTCAGAAGTAAGCATAGCAGATTACAAGCATAGTCATCATGATGAAATGAAGACAATCCGAGTCTGAAAGCGTAATCACGAGGATAACACAAGATGAAGACAAGCGGTGAAGAAATTGGTGAGAGAAATTGAGAAGTCTTGATCAAAGTCTTCAAACACAGATATGAACAAACGCTCAACACGATAATGAGGGAAATGAAAGGGTTGAGAAATAGAACCGATTAGGTTGGTGAAGACAATGATTTGGTAGACCAGTTCAAGCTGCTTTGTCTCGGTTATGCGTCACGGTTGGAGGCGGTGAGTATTTAAACTCGAGGACCGCGATCCGGACACCCGATCCTTGAAACGCAGCTCAGGACACCAAGTCCTCACCGTATTCTCCTTGAACTAAGGTCACGCAGACCTCGTCCAATCACTCGTGGTAAGTCTTGAGCGACTTCAAACCTTCACATACTTGGTCACTCGGCGATCCACAATTCCTCTTGGATGCTCTAGACCTTGGCCTAACTTCGTCGGAAGAAGCCAGATCTTCAAAGGTAACAAGCGTCGGATCACATGAGATCAATTTCTTGATGATGCTCAATCACTTTGGGTTTATTGGGTTTGGTTTTGGGTTTTCCTCACTTTGGGTTTTCCTCTTGATGATTTTCCTCAAATTCCTCGGAGGATGGGTTGCTCTCAAATGACAAGTGTCAAGTTCTCTCGGGCAGCCAACCAACTAGTGGTTGTGAGGTGACTATTTATAGCCTAAGGAGCAGCCCGACATGATAAGACATAAATGCCCTTCAATGATATGACCGTTAGGTGGATAAGATATTTTGGGACAGTGGCGGCCTTGACAGCATGTGTCGGAAATTTGAATATCAAATTCCTCGGGCTATCATGTTCCTCCTTTGTGTAGGCAATTCGCTTTGGCGAATTCCTAACTCTCGGTCGAACAAATTCCTCGGTGACGGAAGAGCCGTCTACATCCTTGAAGAAATTGTTGAGCTGTATGAGATTTCAAAAGCTTCACTCGAAGGATTGGTAGGTGTAGGATTTTGAGTTGAGCATCAAATGGAAATTTTCCTTAGTATTTCCTCGACCCCTTTAACGATGCGGTGTTTCCTATGACTCAAGAAAGAAAATGAAACTACGAAAACAAAAGTCTTCACGCTTCATGTTCCTCAAATGAATACCAAGTCTTGAGGATCACACCAATTTCTTCACTTTCAAAGTCTTGAAAGTCTTGAATATCAAAGTCTTGATTGAAGAACTTCATTTTAGGGATTCGACTTTCTTTGTAAATATTAAACTCCTCATAGACTTATAGACACTGTGTACACTCACAAGCGCATTAGTTACTTAACCTATAAGTCTTCAATACACCAAAATCACTAAGGGCACTAGATGCACTTACACATTACGGCAAGCACATTAATGACATGTTAGCATATAGCCCATTTACAGCCCGCTAACCCGGGGCCCGTTCGACCTATCGAATTAGGCCCGATGGCGTCATCTGGGCGTCCATTATAATTCAGCCCGTTTTAACTGGCCCATGTATATTATGGCGTCTTCGGCCCAGATAAACCCTTAGTAACCGTCGACCCTTAACGGCCCGTGGTAAAAGCGGCCCGTAATGAACGATGTGTCACTTTATACCCATTAACGGCCCATTATTCCGTTGGTCGTTTCCATCCATGTTATCTTCGGCCTTCTCGATTATCCGGACCCGATTCAAGTCACATCGATCTAGTGGTAACACCTCATATCACTTTGCGGCCTCACGCCGCGGTATTCCCAGGTGTCGCCTTACCATGGCCGGGACCGTTTTAGCCTTTTGGCTCCGTATATGATAGTGTGCTAGCATCCATATAACCAGAGAACCGGGCCGACATGGCTAATCGTGAACCAGCGGCACTAACCCATGGGAACGGGCATACATGAATCAACGAGCATGTCGGTCGGGAGGCGTGTGAATCGGGCTGTGCCTTTGCTGGGCTAATGAGGACTCACAGGAACCGGGCTGTAGCTTGAGCTAAGCGGACTCCGGATGTCACCGTGACATTTCCCGAAAGACGAACCGAGAATGAAGTGAAACACATACCCGGCCGATCAAGCGTCTGACAGTAGTCTTTGGGCTAGCAGGACTCGGTGAACAGGCTGTGTGCGGACTACTATGGCTCAAGGAAGAACTAGACTACATTTCCCCATAAGAGGCTGCCAGGATAAACAACTTAATTGTCGGATCCACACATACCAAGCATTACAAACATACACACAATATGCTCGATATGTGTAAATACAACATGGCATCACAACATAACTCTCGACTCAAGTATTTATTCATTAGGCTCAGGGCGAGATATTACAAACATGGGTCTCATGACCCAACATTGAAACATACAAGTCAAAGCACATGCGGAAGCTTAACATGTACAGAGTCAGACATCTACAAATGAAAAAAGCTGAGAAGCGACTATCTACCGAGATCTGCCGGGGCCCAAGATCGTAGGCTGAGATATCAAGCTAAGCATTGAAGTCACAGCGGAACTACTAGCGAGGCGGAAGTCTCTCTGCAAAAACATAAATTAAGCAAGCGTGAGTACAAATGTACCCAGCCAGAGACTTACATGAACTATCTACATATGCATCGGTATCAATAAAGGGGTGGTGGAGTTTGACTGCGACAAGCCAGCTTTGACTCGATGGCTATCTGAACTAAGGCGCAAGTAACTCTTTTGAGGTGGCGCTACGAGTCCACATATTCACCATATCAATACACCACTATGGATTAGTTCCGTCTCCCTACGAGCGCCATCCATAGCACTCACCTTATCTTGCGCATTTTAGAGTATCCACTTTCACTTGTCTATGAACTGCGAGCAAGCAGAAGTCCTTTACCGTGGACACGACTATTGAATAGATCATATTAACCTGCGGTGTACTTCTTCACCTACGCTCTACGCCACTTACCGCCATGTACCGTCATGTATCTCGGCAACCTTCAAGCGAGGCTTTGGCGAGAGTCGACCGACGACGACTAACCACACAAGTCTCTAGTCAGGTTTATCACCTATTCGGGTTCCATCGCAGGAGATCCGGCGGGGTGTCGCTCACTGACCCCCCAAGCGATGTCTTGAGGTTCCCAAGCCCACCTCGCGGGTGGATCTCGCTTGGTACACGTGCCATGGTGCCTAATCATCCCAAGCCCACCTGTCACAGGGTGCCACTTGGTAGACTACTAACACTACCTACAAACACGAAACTAGTTGCAACTCTGGGCGGAGATCGGGTTGATTAATAAGTCGAGGGCACATAAGCATTCCAATGCGTGGTAGTAATTGTTCATGGATCACAAACACGAGAACTCAGTTCACGAGGGCGGCTGCAATGAGACAACCCACCATGTGCTCCTACATGGCCTCTCACGTTACCTTTACCGTCGTGTTCACACACTTAGCTCACACCACAGTAGGACATGTTCACACACCTCCAATTCATCCTTGATGAATCGGACTGACCTACAACTCTAAGAAATAGCAGGCATGACAAACAAGCATAAATGAGTAGGCACATCAGGCTCAAACAACTCCTACTCATGCTAGTGGGTTTCATCTATTCTTTGTGGCAATGACAGGTCATCTGCGGAGGAAAGGGTTCAACTACCACATCATGTAGCAGTTGAATCGTTGTTGTCCTAATGCAGTAAAAGAGAAGCGAGGAAGCGAGAGAATAGGATTATGTCGGAATGAACAAGGGGTTTTTGCTTGCACAGCACTTTTGAAGATAATATAGTTCTTCATTGGTGTCATCGATCTTGTCGTCGAACATAGATCTCACGAGAGGGGATGATTCAAGCAAACACAGAAGGACACAATCAATGCAATGCACATTCACATGAATGACATGTCATGTTAAAGATTACTGAATTCACCTAATGCAATATCTAGCCAAGTTAATTGAAGTGGAATTCAAACAAGGTTAAACTCAACTCCAAATGCTAGTTCATAAATTGCCCTAATCATGATTTATCCTATTCAGTGAGGTTAACTTGTTCAAACATGCATGAAAATGGTACAGATGGATAGATTGGATTTTCTGATCATTTTCATATATAATTTATTTCAGTTGGAGCTACGGTTGATTTTCTATGATTTTTAGAAGTTAGCACTATTTTGGAATTCCTGGATAAGAATAAATCCGAGAAAAAGGATTTCTTTATGTCGACTGGCGTCGGTGTGGCGTCATCAGGTCAACGACATCAGCCAGGTCAAACTGAGGCTGGGGCCCTACGTCAACCTCTAACTAAACTAACCTAGCTTAGTTAGTACTAACCTAACTTAACTAGCCGGGTGGGGTCATTAGCACTAACCTAAATGAGGTTAGGCGGCGTTAAGCCGCCGGCGACAACCAGGCGGCGGGCGCCTTGTGAGAGCAGGCTATGGCGCCCGTTCGCGGTGTGGTTGAGCTCATTCGAGAGCCCAGGACCAGCCAGCGTCGAGGCGATGGCGCCCGATCGGGCCTAGGGTGGCGAGGCGACAACGAGGGCCGGCATGGCGCCGAGCTGGGTGGCCATAGCCAGCCCTGCGGTCTTGTCGTGAGCGAGCTAAAGTGCTGGTTTGTGCGTCTTGCGATCGGCGAGGCGATGGACACGCCGAGTGGACCAAATGGTCGCCGAAGTAGCGTCGGTGGCAGTCTGACGGCGGCAGCGTCGCGAGTGAGCTCGATCACGGTGACTATGGTGCATAGGAAGAAACGAGAGAGGGGAGGGCAGGCGAAGCTCACAGCGATCTTCGTGGAGTGGGCAGCGAGCTCGAGGAGGGCTGAGGCACTCGAGGTGTCGAGGATCTCGAAGATGGCGGTCGAGGGCAGAGCTCGGTGAAAGCGGAAGCGCGTCCGGCTGCGTGTGGCAAACCGAGGAGGTCGGGGGCGTCGAGCGGAGCTCGCTTGAGCCTGGCGAGGTCGAGGAGAGGCGGTGGCGTCGACTTCTGGCCCGGCTTCTGGTAGCGTCGGCCATAGAGGAAGGACGAGGAAGGCAGGAGAGAATGGGGTTTCGGTGGGGTCGAGGCGGCGCGAGGTGGCCAGGCGTGGCCACGCTGTCCAAGCGGGGCAGGCGGCTAGGGAGCTGCGTGGCGAGCTCGGCGTCTTGTGAGCGCTCCTCTACTGCTGGCAAGAGGAAGCATGTGGCTTGCACAGGCCCGGCCACGAGTCTTGAGCCGGCCCGATGAAGCTGCCAGTGGGCTGCGCCGGGGGTAAGTGGCCATGTAAGTCCTTTCTCTCTCTTTCTAATCCTGTTCTGATTTTCTATTTATTACATAAACTTTAGGGCTTTATTAAAAATCAAACAGATCCAAAATCATAAAAGCTGCTCAATACCCTTTGTTTGGAATATAACCAACAACAAACATTTTAGTTTATGATTAATTGAGCATTTAAAATATTTAATAGCATTTAAATGCCCAAATGCAAATACTATATGATTTAATTGAGCCCAAATATGTCATGGAAAAATGTGCAACACCTGTGGTTATGGTTTCTAGCATTTTCTAGAAATGATGAACATTTTTGAAAGCCATTTGGATTCACTGCAAAAAAATTAGTTGAACCTAGTGAATTCCTTTGATGCTAGGGTTTAGGCAATCCCCATTTCAAGTTTCAAAAGAATTTAAACATGATGCAACAGACAAATGCTAGCCTAGTGCAAGGTAGGGCTAGGGATGTGACACTCAGGGCCCATTTATTCTTGGGCTCATTTCCAGCATTTGGTTACTTACGGCCCGTTACTGTCATTTTCTGCTTGTGGGCCAAATTCAGCCAGTGGTTACAGTCGGCCCGTTTGTGGCCCGTTAATATGTTGGGCCGTTTTCATGTCGAAAAAAATCCGTTGGGCTGTTTTCATAGAGTTATCAAATCTGACCTATTGCTTGACCCGTTATTGTCCACGAATAGTACTACCCATGATTGGCGAAATGATGACACGCCCCATAGAAGGCCCATGGATCGTACGACCCGTAAAAGGCCCATGGATCGTACGGCCCGTAGAAGGCCCATGGATCCTACAGCCCATATAGAAGGCCAATGGATCGTACGGCCCGTAGAAGGCCCATGGATCGTACGGCCTGCAGGAGGCCCATGGTTACAACAGTCTGTGTGTTGCCATGATTATTTTGGCCTAGTTTCCAAAAATAGGTTATTGTGGCCACTAGAAAAACACAGAAAAAGAACTGTAGTGACTACAAGCAAACAACTAAACAAGATAATAAGGAAATAAATAAGCAAGCAATTAACGCTAGCCTATTACCACTATTACATATTACATCCTTTGGGCATCAAAGTTGCCACCGATTGCAAATATAGAGAACAAAGCGAGCATATTACATACCTTTGGCGTCAAAATGGGCCACGATTGCAAATAAACACGGCAACAAAACAAGAGCATAAGCTGAAAAAACTTGGAAGAGCTCAAGAAATGTTATCTGGGTATCCACCATGCTGGCAATAAGCAGCAAGCTTATTAGCTTTATCTGTTGGCGCTAAAATCCTCAACGCTTCTTTGTTGCACGGAAAGTATGCATCTGAATGCTCCGGGGACTTCTGAGTCCTTCCGCTTCTTGTCGCATGTTACGGTGATCGATGTCTTTCAGCTTGTAGTTGGGACTCAAGAAACCGAACTGATTCAGACAGTGAGTTTGAATAGCTTGTGCAAGCGGTAGTGGCCAGTAACTTGAACACTAAACCAAGACAGGACTTTAGGGTTGTCTCACTGTCTTCGAGGTAGTCTTCCTTAGCTGTTTTATCAGGTTTGTGGGAGACCAACAAGGATGTGTCACTATCCTGAACCTTATCTACATTACTTCCTTTACCATTGCTTAATAAGGCACTCTTCCCCAATATTCTATCAGCATTCTAAAAGAAGAAACAAGCAGACACATAATAGGTTTAGCATGTACTAGTATATGAAACTCATTTCGGTGAACCAGTTCATTAGTAAGGTGGACAGGATTAAACTACCAAGTCTTCTATTGCTAAGTACTAGTACATAATAAAAGCATCAAACAAACATATATCTATGTCCTATGGTCACTGCATTGTCTTGCCAAATCAAAATAGAGACACGGTTCAAATCATATCAGTTCAAGACAAAGCAGCAGGAAAGAATACAAAGCGTGGGAAACTACACGACACAACAAGATTTCAGATGGGTACCACGGGTCTACATGTACAACAACACTATTGGCTCTGTTGTGATGCTAGTAATGTGCATGATATGAGAAGTCAAGTGTATACACAATTGAAATTGAAATCAATGAGCTATTGATCGAGAGCAAGCTGTTAAAGAAACATGCATGAACATACTGTTGTGCCATTGGAGTTTCAATTGGATCCTTCAATTTAAAAATAAGTTTGTATGAGTAAATACTGGTGATACAAGAGCAAAAGCGGTATGCACGATAGCAATCATAGTTAAAAAAGGCGCTTAAGCGCGCCTAGGCTCTAAGCGTTAGCAACGCATTAGCGCATAACTATGCTTAATCGTGCATAGCTGCGCATAAGCATGCACTTTGGTCGATAAAGCACAAGGCGGTGGTGACGCACAATTAATGCGCCTAAGCGCTTTTTGAACTATGATAGCAATGGAATCTTAAATTAGAAGCAGTTGTTCTTGAGGTTTAGGCACTTGTTCTACATGAATAGAGTGCTGATGAGGCTTAAGAATATAGTACTTAAAAATAGAAAATGAGCTCATAGACCTTACCACATTCTTGGTTGGGACGATCTGAGAACAAAGCGTTCCCATTCATCGTCGATAAATGTGTCTCGGGAGAGCGTAAAGGGAATTTGATGAGTTTCTTTGCCGATGAAATCACGTTTTCTTGAGTAATTCGATCTGCCACCAAGCATTCTTGAAGATAGCAGAGTATTAGCAGGTTACCTCATCCGAGTTTCCAAATTGGTCCTTCTTTATAGAAAAATGGGAAAATTTGCTATATTATAACCATCATGGAGGTAGGATGTATGGGACAAAGCAAAGTAATTGCCATGAATAACATTACTTACACATAACTCTGGACAAACACACACTGCTGGCATTTTCCTTCATCTTGATTATAATATTTCCAAGATGGGAAGATCGCTTTTATCTGATTTAACAACATCAAATCGATAGATGCTGAAACTCGACTAGCTGGTTGTGCTTCCTCCACAGGAATAAGCGTACCAAGCTGGTGGAGTTGGGGTTCGCCGTAGTAATCTTGGCCCTTTGGGCCTTTGGAGCTGCCTTACTAGCTGCTCTTGTTTGGGAGCTCTGTGGTGGAGATGGTCTTTGTGTCATGAGGCTGGGTTACTATCTGCTTTGGGGTTGGGGTTAGATTGGGTGAAGCTAGTTCTCATCCATCATGATGAGAGTACAATCTGCGAGAGTTTGGGTTATGTGTGGTAGGGCTGGTTCTCGTGCATGTACAACAGGGTGCTATCTCCACCAAGAGGTAGCCTTTGTTTTATTGAAGACCGTGTTTTTAGTCCGCTGAATCTTGGCATCACCGCTCCAATTCAAATGGCTGATAAACAGGAAACATAGTTGAATGTAAAGACATTGTATGAGAGCAGATGCAATAGATAGTGTGGAAAAAGAGGGCATGAAATAGTTGACATGTATATTGTTTAACTAAAGCGGATAGCATGACACAATTTCACATATATGATGTCTATCTAAACTGGATAGCATAGCATAACATAATTCAAAGATATGATGAATAACTAAACATGATGCATGACATAATTCACCTACATGTTATCTAAGTAATCAGGATCGCATCATTTAATTCACATATGTGATTTATATGCTAAGCAGAGGGCATTAGATATGATATACGAACTAAGAACATGGTGTTGAATATTGTGTATATGATGTCTAAACTATGCAATGCAAGACACCATGTGCATGATATGAGCAGTATAACAGTGCCAAGTTAGAGCATACACCTCGGTGGGGAATAGGACTGGTCATCATCTACGAATCCATCTACGAGGAGCTATCGGGACCCAACAAGAGATTTGCTTGACGGTAGCACTATGCTCACGAAGGCCTTGTTTTCCTCCAGATTTTCAATCTCCCACCGAATGGCTGATTCACGGGAAGATTAGTTTAATGTACAAACAATGTCAACAAATGGAAATGTAATGAAGAAAAGGATGGGCAAGATATCATTCAAATATATGATGCCTGGTTAAACAGGATGGCATTGAACATTTCACGTATATTATGGCTGGCTAAAAGACATGAGACTGCATAATTCCCATATATGATATAGAAACTAAACAGGTGGCATTACAGAACATGTCTAAACTAAGAAGATGACATATATGATGTCGTTGGAGCAGCCCCGGTGAGCCGTAAGACGTCAAGGCTGAAGCAGCACAAGACAAACATCATCAATCTCAAGTGGGATTCTAATAGCATCTCCTATAGATGATGTAAAATAGATGTAAAATTTACATCACCAAAAACTACCTGACTACAACAGATGAGGTAAAAACTATTGACTCTGAACTTAACTGCCGAAACTGAAATTTACTGTGGAATCTGAATGTTACTATCTCGGCTGAGCATAATGGTAGCGAGAGAGGCACTTGACATGTAGTTTAGGGAGGGCTTGCAGTTCATCTTCAACTTTGCACCCTTGCAGGCGCTAGCCACCACCGGCGAACCGCCAGCCCAGCGCCGCCTCGCCGCCTGAAACAACTCCCCACCGCCCGGTCCGCTGCCGCCCGGCCAGCCCTATAACCACCCGCCCCCACCTGAACCCTAAGATAGATAGTAGGGTACCTCTTGGTGAGCCCCGTCCCAGCTGCGGGTGGTTCTTCCTTAACTCGGTGAGCCCCCCTGAAAATTGTGGACCAAAAGTCGATTCATCGGTTGAAGTGTAGCTAAATCGGGCGGAAGCGATGCCTGGCGAGGGAAACAGCAACAACAACAGCAGCGGCGGCAGTAAACGAGCAGCGATAGCTAGGCGAGCAAGCGATCGGCGAGCCGACAGCAGCAGAGATCCGGCTGGTATGGGCCTTCGCCGCGAAGGGCCTCACCTGCTTGGAAGAGCCGCCGTGGAGATGTCGCCCATGGTGCCCGGCTTCAAGGTAGCCGCTCCATGGGGGTCGCGGGATGGAGCACCGTCGGGCGGGAGGTCGAGCTAAGGAGAAGGTGTGATGCGATGAGTGTACAACCTCTTTGGTGGCGCCGAGTAGGCCTCGGCTTCGTCGAAGTCGGTGAGGATCTGCGATTCTCGGTGGAAGCAGAGTTAAAGCGGCGCTGTAGGGATGGAGCAGCCGCGATAAGCGAAGCGATCGTCGGAGCAACTCCTTGGTGGTGGAGGGAAGGCGGCTGAACCGGTGGGGACAGCGGATCCTCATCCGGGGAGGTGTCTGAGGACATCGAGCTGTTGCGGTGGATGGCGTCGTCGGGGAAGAGAGCTCCGGCTGGGCAGCGGTGAGGTGGCAGACGGAGGAGGTGGGGTTTTGTTGGAAGCGAAGAGGTTATGGCGGCACAGGATTTTGAATGGCAAAAAGGAGGCGATGGGAGGGTGAACCATGACTTAGGGGCGGCTTGTCCAAAATGTAGGGTGTGTTACAAAGTACCCCCCCGATTTGAACTAAGCGGCCCTTTTGGCTCGAGGTTAGAAGGGATTTCACTTGTCGAGGTTGGCAGCTAGAGGAGTTTTCGCGCATTGTAATTTTGAGATAGCAAAGGCAGCGGGTTGTGAAGGGGTCAGTTTTGGTATACGATATCTGAATTTTCGGGATATAACAAAGCGCGGGTTGAATTTTGGGACAAGCCTAACGTGTAATATTGTACTTATGCGTACCAAGTCAATTCGCACTTCCCTCAACCAAAAAGCGAAAAAAATAAAACTATTCACACCACACAAAAGAGAGTCTTGCCCGTTTTACTATAAAATGCTATTCAAAGCTACTCCCTCCTTCCATCTATATAGGGCCTAATGCATTTTTCGATGCTAACTTTGACCAAATATTAGAGCAATAATATATGACATGCAACTTACACAAAGCACACCGTTAAATTAAATGCATGAAAGGTTCTTTCAATGATATAATTTTCACATTGTGCATGTCATGTACTCTTAATCTTGTCAATAGTCAAAGCGGTCTTAAAAAGCGCACTATGCCCTATATAGATGAAAGGAAGGATATGAATCCATGTTATGTCAATTAAAAATTTAAACGCTATATAATGCATGTAACCTACTCATACCAACATTTTAGTGCATTCCAAATGTCTATACTACTGCTGCAATTCAAACTGAATTTGAATTCTTTTATGTATTTCAATAAGAATCTACAATCATGATTGTTGCCAACTTCAACCATCATTAGTGTATTACCTTAATAACACACCACATGATTACTATAGAGATAGATATGAACTATGTGTACTACATGAACTTGAATTCTATTTTTGAATACACTTGATGTTGATTCCAAATAATAAGTACATTTGATGTACTAACTATATATTCATAATCTAAACCATGTTCCATCTGCATTACACGTGTTTATCACACATAGTATAGTGCCCGCCCCTACATTATGACAAGTATTTAGACCTGAGATGCAAAAGCCACACATTAGCCCAAATTATGATCAATGTTCTATATATTATCGTAGTACTAGCAAGATGCCCATGTGTTCCATAGAACATCAACATGATCAAGGGAGGCCTAATTTGCAAATATGGAGAGGGGTGTGGGTATATTTTTCAAAATTGCCATAGTTTCCTTCCTATCCATGAGATATAAATCGGACGACCTATATTGCAGGATGGCGGGCACACCATCATCAACAACTCCGTTTTTTATAAGAGTAGAGATAAAATATATTATATGTAGTATAACATGTTCATAACCACAGAATGTGTATCACCGTTATATATATTCACACATGTGTAGGTTTGAAACACTATTATAAATTCTTCAAATATCCGAATTCGCTTTTTATAATGAAGTATGATCTCTATTAGTCTTTTACACCCACACAATCCTCTTATCTTTGTAGCTAGCTAGTGCTAACTTTCTCTCGTGCATGCTGCCGCACCCTCTCACCCTCCTCGGCATTCTCTAGCTCCATCAGCAAATTCGTCTTTTCACTTTAGGTTGTTCACCCACGGTGTGTGTAGGCCCTCAGCTCCTTCTTTCGGCACTCATCGATCGATATGCTTCTCTAGCAGGCGTTCCTAGCACAAACACAAGCTTCCCTCTTCTCTTATCACCGTCCATGCCTCCTCCCACCACTCTTTCCATCGATCTCGTACTACGCACCTCCTTCCCCTCGATATAGTATGACTCTCGCACCACCTCCTAGATGCATCCTCTCTCTCTATCCTTCTCCACGTGCCTCATTTGCTTCTAACACACACATGCATGTATCCGTCGATCTCCCAACATATACCTAGGTGGGCTTTAACTATCCCCCATCGATCAGCGTACCTCACAAGTTATGTCTCTCCTTTCTCACGACAAAGGACAATTGATCTTCTGTGTAGTTATGTCTACTTACCACATCCATATCGTCCCCCCTCATCATTCGTGCATGCCTCCTGACCCGTCTCTCACATGCACGTGCACAGACAGGCAGCCATCCCCTCTCTTATTGATATTGTAGGCGTGCCCTCTGGTTGTCTAGCAAGCCTATCCCACCATTTGTTAGAAGCAACTCCACTACCACCCCCTCCAACACTCTAGCTCTGTCTCTCTCCCAACCTTATTCCTCTCCTACACATATGCATGGATGCCGATCGATCTCCCTTAATACATGAGGTAGGACTCTCTCCTCCTCCACACATATACCAGCCATGGTACCTCTATATTAATTAGGCCTCCCCCACCACACACGATGGTCGGCGCTGTGGTAGGTATCCATGCCACAGAGACAAACGCACCTGTCCCTCTCTCGTTCTAGTAGGCCAGCCACTCTATATCTTTGGCGTGGGCACACACAAATTCGATGGCACTCTTTATCGATCCAGCACACACACACACATCATCCCTCTCTTGATTCTATGGACACCTCAAGTCGATGATACCTCCACTCTCTTCTGTGCATCGCCCCCTCTATATATATGATATATCAGGACTCTATTTCACACACATTGCATATGTTACATTTTTGATTGACCCCCCAAAAAAAACTCTCACGAACCCACACACTATATCTCTCTGCGTTTGTATCTCTCTCACACAACCCGTTGGTGGTGTACATATACAAGAAGAGAATAGGTGCACCGTGCGATACTCACGCTTCGTGCCCAGCCACACCAGCGGGTACGGTGGAGCTCATTTCTGTATGAAATGGCAGCCCGTGCTAATTTGAGCAGCGATGTGGCGGTTGTTTACCTACGGAGGCCGTGTACTGCGTGCGAAACAAAGTTCGACTTGATGCGTTGGCGCGTTATTTTAAATAAATTTATATCATTCAATGGCATGTACACAGAATATAAAAGCGATTTTTATGGAGAAAAAGGTAGTCGCTCCACTATATACAATGGAGCACACTACTGGTTTGTCTCTCTTGAGTATCTCACACAAGGCTGCGGTGGCCTCTCTCTCTCTCTCACCGTTGGTCACTGATCCGGCGCATCCGTCCGCCCGGTGAGCGGAGGGCGTGCATCGTTCTCCGTTCGGCGGCGCCGTGGCGCCGCGTCCCGATCTGCGGTACCGCCGTTCTCTCGACCAAGCTCCGTAGCGGTGGGGCCTACACCACATGCTCGCTGCCGCGGTATGGGCAGATTCCGCGCCGCCGCTCACCTAGTTACATCCGGCGACCTCGGGTATCCCCTCGGCCTTGCTCCTTGCCCGTCTTCCCGTCCTTTGCATGTGGATCTTCCATAGTTCTTTGCCCAAAGCGTGGCTCGTCACGCGTACTTTCCATATTGCAATCTCGTCCTCACACCATTTTAGACAAACACAACCGTGTTGTTATCTTCCCTTAGGACAAGGAATATGCTTCTTTTTTGTCGTTGCATGTGTCATCAACTATTATTGGCCAGTAATTGTTTCCTTTCTACCTCTTTTTTTGCAAACAGGGCTATCTATTTCACCTCGTTGCTATTGCGACCTTTTGGTGAACTGCATAAATCACTTTTTTCTTAAGAGTGTTTTGTGCAGTTCTACCAAAATGTCACACGGGCAATGTCTCTACATTTCAGTCTTGTTGCATAAAGGGAGATTGGTTTTGCTCTATCCTCCTCATGCAACTTCGGAGCCTAATCTTCTCCAACTAGTTAGTATTAAGAGGCTGCAAAGGTGACTAGCTTCTATTTGTGTGTTTATTGTTTCATTAACAATCCTCTATTATCGTAATCACACTTAATAACTTTGGAACAGGGACGCTCAACTCTATTTTAGTGGAACTGCACAAAATGATCGGAATGTTGCATGCTCGAGCTACTTTTTCCCAACATGCCTTGTTGATTTAGAGCGAGCTAGGGGGCGTTGCTGCCAATGAAAGCATGGATCAATTTTAATTTAACAACTTCTCACAACTTTGTCTTGAGTTGTGATGTAAATATTAGCTCTGATTAGCAAGGAAGTTAGTTTTTATTGTTTCGAAAGAGCATCGATGGCAAGACACACGAAACAAAAGCTAAAAGCTCACACCATTGTACAATTTCATGTCATTGGAAAAATATTTGTATAATCGTCAATTATGTAAACAAATCTTTGGAAGCTTGATAGCATTGCGAAGCCTCTTGACATCCGGGTCCATGTGCCATGCACAAAATTATACTCCTTCATTCCTAAATATTTGTATTTTACAAATTCCAAATGGGCATATTTTAGAGTGTGGATTCACTCATTTTTCTTCATATCTGTACTCCCTCCATTCCTAAATATTTGTCTTTCTAGAGATTTCAACAAGTGACTACATACGGAGCAAAATGAGTGAATCTATACTCTAAAATATGATATACATCCGTATGTAGTAGTCCATTTGAATCTCTAAAAAGACAAATATTTGAGTAGTCACTCGTTGAAATCTCTAGAAAGACAAATACTCCGGAGTATATTTAAGAACCGAGGGGGTAGTGCACAGCCGCATAGGAGACTCAGCCCGGTCGTTGCGCCGCATTAATAGTGAGTAATGGGCAGTCAAATCATAAGCCCCACCTTTCCCACTGTAAGTTGCTCGGAAGAAGCAACCATCAATACGCTCTTCTTTGAATCCGCTCATACTACTCCATCAAATCCTTTGTTTACAGGCGCGCGAGAAAAAGAAAAAAACTACGGGACCAAAAGCGACTAGCGTTTGGCCTGAAAAATAGCATTAGTAGTTATAGCAGCGTCTATTACTAGAAATAATGCGTACACACATGCATGTAGTGCTTCCACCGGTACACACATGCATGCACCTCCACTCGTAGTACTACATCGAGAAAATTGTGGACTTGATTGTGGTTACCACGCCCTAGTTAATTGAGCATTAGACCAAATCGTCTAAAATCTCTCTGGTGGTGGAAATGCATTGAGAGAAATGCATCATAATGAAGCGTGCCACGTAAACTATAGCGGAGGAGGTAGTATGAAGGTGCAAAACCAAATGCAGCGTATCGCCCGGTCGGTCAGCGCACCTCCTCTTGGCATATCAACGACATGTGGGACGGAGTGTGAGCAAACTGATCTCAATTGGCGGCAAAATGGCCAACCCGCCGTTCCTTGAGAGAGACAAGGGCGAGAACACAAGAGCGGGCTCACACGGAGGGCAAGATATATTCGAGCATGGTTGATCGATATAATCATTACATGTTGGGCTGCCGTTTTCCGCCGTTCTCGAATAAATGTGTACTTTATCGGAGATAAAAAAAATCTGAGGCTCCACCATGCGGTTCTAGTATTAGTACTACTCGTACTACTAAACCTTGCGCTTGGCTCTTCGCCTCTTCGTGAAGTCAAACAATGATGGTACTCCGCATGCTCGGTACTACAGTGTATGCCTCTGGCAATCTGACACCGAATGAACAAATGCATGTCCACCGCTTTGGGTGAGGTACATTGCATTAGTCAAAAGCGTGGCGAGCTTCACCTTGTCCTGCAAGCTTCTCCTCGTTCTGCGAGTTGATGGGACACACCAACAAGTAGTTCTAGTCCATACTCCCTCCTTTCCGGTTAATATGGCTTAATATTTTTTGCGGGTAAATGAGAGAGCTTTATTCATATATAAGCATTCTTAGGACGATCAGCCAAGACCTTTGGTCACTAGGAGCGCGGTACCCATAAAAAAGGAGTAGGAAGTGAGGTGTTTCATCAAGCAAGCTCTCGGCCACATTCAAAGTCAGCAAAACGGTTCACACAAAAGATCCGCAAGGTTTGCTGACCTGTTTACATGCTTGAAAGTGCGTTATATCGACTAGAGGGTGAATAGGCGATTTTATGAATTTTACAAATTCTTCATGAGGAATTTGCCGATGAGAAATTCCTTAGCGAAGAAATACATGCAGCGGAATAAGTACTCGAGAAATAAACATAGCAGACTACAAGCATAGTCATCATGATGAAATGAAGACAATCACGAGTCTGAAAGCGTAATCACGAGGATAACACAAGATGAAGACAAGCGGTGAAGAAATTAAGCGAGGAAATTGAGAAAGTCTTGATCAAAGTCTTCAAACACAGATATGACAAACACTCAACACGATAATGAGAAATGAAAGGGTTGAGGAAATAGAACCGATTAGGTTGGTGAAGACAATGATTTGGTAGACCAGTTCAAGCTGCTGTCTCGGTTATGCGTCTGGTTGGGCGGTGAGTATTTAAACTCGAGGACCACATGATCCGGACACCCGATCCTTGAGCACGCAGCTCAGGACACCAAGTCCTCACCGTATTCTCCTTGAACTAAGGTCCTCGGACCTCGTCCAATCACTCGTGGTAAGTCTTGAGCGACTTCCAAACCTTCACATACTTGGTCACTCGGCGATCCACAATTCCTCTTGGATGCTCTAGACCGTGGCGCCTAACCGTCTGGAAGAAGCACAGTCTTCAAAGGTAAAAGCGTCGGATCCAGCGGGATCAATTTCTTGATGATGCTCAATCACTTTGGGTTTGTTGGGGTTTGGTTTTGGGTTTTCCTCACTTTGGGTTTTCCTCACTTGATGATTTTCGCTCAAAGTCCTCGGAGGATGGGTTGCTCTCAAATGACAAGTGTCAAGTTCTCTCGGGCAGCCAACCAACTAGTGGTTGTGAGGCGGACTATTTATAGCCTAGGAGCAGCCCGACATGATAAGACATAAATGCCCTTAAATGATATGACCGTTAGGTGGAGATATTTTAGGGACGGTGGCGCACACTGACAGCAGTCGGAAGTGGAACATCAAATTCCTCGGGGCTATCATGTTCCTCCTTGTGTAGGCAATTCGCCTTTGGCGAATTCCTAACTCCTCGATCGAGAACAAATTCCTCGGTGACGGAAGAGCCGTCTACATCCTTTGAAGAAATGTTGAAGCTGTATGAGATTTCAAAGGCTTCACTTGAAGGGATTGGTAGGTGAGGATTTTGAGTTGAGCATCAAATGGAAATTTTTCCTTAGTATTTCCTCGACCCCTTTAACGATCGGTGTTTCCTATGACTCAAGAAAGAAAATGAAACTACGAAAACAAAAGTCTTCACGCTTCATGTTCCTCAGCGAATACCAAGTCTTGAGGATCACACCAATTTCTTCACTTTCAAAGTCTTGAAAGTCTTGAGAATATCAAATTCTTGATTGAAGAAATTCATTTTTAGAAATTCGACTTTCTCTGTAAATATCAAACTCCTCATAGACTTATAGACTGTGTACACTTACAAGCGCATGAGTTACTTAACCTATAAGTCTTCAATACACCAAAATCACTAAGGGGCACTAGATGCACTTACAATCTCCCCTTTTGGTGATTGATGACAACATAGGTTAAGTTTTCAACGAGGATAAACATATGAAGTGTAAATCTGATAATGAGGTTTTGATTGCAAGATATAGAAGAACTCCCCGAAGATGTGCATAGTGAGAATTTGCTTTTGAGGCAATGCACATTTGAAGAATTGAATCATGGAGATCTCCCCTATATCTTGTAATTCATACGCATTTAACATATAGTATGAGAATTTGAAATGCATGATGAAATATGGTGCTTGATGATATCGAGCATGCAAAATAATGCATAAAAGTATCGAGCCCAATGCGTATGAGAATTTGAAACTTTTGAGGATCGAGCATAGCAAGGATCAACGCATATCAAGCATCTTGTAATGTCGAGCATAGAGCAAAAGCATAATGCATCAAAAGTATCAAAGCACCATCGGGTTTAAGATTACAACTCGATCAATAAAGGTTTGGAGAAGAGCGAGTTGTAACTTAATAAAATATTGTATATAGACAAAAGCGAGACCGGCTTGAAGACTAACTCAAATTTCTCCCCTTTGTCATCGAATGACCAAAAGGATCGGCGAGGACTAACGCTCTTGAAGAATTTCAAGTTGAAGGCGGGCCTTGACATTATCGGGGTTGTTCGTTGAAGTAGGACCAGCGGCGATGTCTTCCAAATCTTCATTTTCATCGATGTGTGAGATGAAGAATAGGAGCTAGCCACCAAGGAAGGAACTTTGACTTTCTTGAATTTCTTGGAGGAGGCGAGACCAGTCAAATTCTTCCTTGAGTCCCATTGATTGCAGTTCTTCTTCATTGTAGACATGTGAAAGAACAGCCAGTGCGTTTGAAGGTTTCATGAAGATAGTAGTGGTTTTCTTCTTTGCATTGTGAGTTGAGGTCAGGTTGTAAAGAAAAGAGTACCAAGCGGCGTTTGACCCACTTGTGATTGCGATCAACCTTGATGAAGGCGAGGTAACTCACGATCGATCATCACCACAGGTGCGATAGCTTGAGGACTATGTGGCGAGGTATTTCTTCTTTGAGTCATGTGTGGCGAGTCATCATTGGTGGAGTAAGATCTTGCTGCTGGCTGTCCATCAATGGGCGAATGCCTTCATCTATCTGCGATAGCCTTTCCCTTTTCATCGGTGAGGCAATTGGCGTTTGAGGACTTCAATCGAGGCGGGTAGCTGCGGTGGTTCAAAGTGTCGACCTTGTAATTCGGTGAAGATCTTGACTGATGAATCTCATAATCCAAGGTGCATAAGGCTTGACTCAAAAGGTGACATGGCAATGTTAGCGAGTCCTCATGAAGAAATCATGGAAATTGGCGGAGGCCATGGATGATGTTGAAAAGCATATTCTTCATGATGCCAGCGACTTCTTCATCATTGAGTCGTGGCCCTTGATAGGACTCATAGTCTTCGTCAAATTCGATGGCTATTTGAGGCACATATAACAATTCCTTGACGAATTTGGTCCTTGGAGCTTGCCTTGGTTTCAATGGCTTCATCAACACTTGCATATAGTGATTTGAAAGTTCCTTTTCTTCATAGATCGGCGTGCACCTTCAAGCGGAGGGCTGAGTGGAAGGGCTCGAAGCAATTCACTTCTTTGGTGCCTTGTAGTGGGTGTTTTCGGTCATCAATCCAAGACCCATGAAGTTACATCTTGACGTCTCGGTGATGTGCGAGGTTGCATAGGCGAAGAATTAGCTCTTCGTTCCAATCACAAATATCGGTCGAAGTTTAGAAGACTGCGTCGTGAAGAACACTTAGGGCGGGCTCAAAGCAGCGGCGACTCCATATCCACATGAGGAATATGAGCATGATCGAAGATTTTGTCCTTGTTGAAAAGCGAGGAATAGAAGTTGGCTTGGTGGCAGTCGAGCGCCTCTTCCTAATCCGAGCGAGAATCATAGGATTATATTGATGAAGAACACATGCTCGGCAAAGAAATCTTCAGCCTTGAACTTTTGTTTGGTGAGAATGGATTCTTACGCTTTGGCGGAGGGTGTCGATGAGTTGCATCACCACCTCGGGAATCGTAAGTTCAGGTTCTTGACTTGAGGAATTTCTTGATCCTCAACTTTGCGATCGAGGATTTTCAGCAGCGGCAGCAGTTTCATCGGCGCTAGTGGCTGGAATTTCTTCATGCCGCAGGACTCGTGGGTTGATTTTCTTGAGTCGTCTGGGACGATCATGCGGGGTGAGGAACTTGTTGAAGCGGGGTGAAGGCGGAGTATTGGGATGTTGATTTTCCCAAAAATCATCATTGATTCTTGGAGTGGTGCATCAATATCCACATCTTCATTTCAATTTCCTCGGCACCATCTTGAGGAATTTCATGGTCGATGAGGAATGGCTGGGGTTGAAGGACAACTTCCACTTCAATTTCTTCATCAATTTTCTCGACGAGAGCGGAGATTGATGTTCTTCATCGAGATCGGTTGGCACTTCATATTCTTCTCCAAAAGGAACTACTTCCTTTGAGGTATGGAGAAATTGGAATAGCATCAATCGGGTTTTCAACGAGCTGGTCATTGGCTTCAATTTCTTGCGGTAGAAGAATCTGGCTGGTGATGCTTTTCTCTTCTTCACAGCTCGTTCGCAGCCTTGGTTTCTTCACATCGAGCGGATGGAAGAATTGGAGTTGGAGTTGGCGCGAGGAGGTGAGGAATTTGGGGCAGTTTCTTGAGAACAAGCGATGCAGTTCCCCCTGTCTTGAACAATTTCTTGGTAGCACCACTAGTGGGTGCCTGGCGATTCTTCGGTGGCTGGAATTTCTTCATCAGCTGGAATCAGCATTTTCTTCAGCGGTGAGCTTGACGTTCTTGGCATTTTCTTCATTAGGCTGGCGGTGGCTTGACTGAGGATTCATGTTGCAGGTGCGCAGCAGTTGTGAGCTTCTTCGTCAGATTGGCGAATTTGGTCTTGACAACTTGCCAATCAGCATAGTGCGTGTCAAAGTTCTTCTTTGAGGTTACGAATTCAGTTTGGACTTGAAGGAGTTCCTCGGTGTCATCTTGACAACATTTTCTTGAAACCTCTCCTTCTTGTATTGAGCCTTCTTGATTTCCTTCGCCTTCTCGAACTTCCATTTTCTTGACAATGAAGTGAGTCAACATATGACTTTGACCAGGTGTCAAAGGAAGATCGAGCGAGAGGGTATTGGGATCGTTGTGCAAGGTCGATGAAATCGAGGACTTTCTTGGGTCCAAAGCGATGCTTTAACTGTTCCCTTGGCTCTTGCGGCTCTAACAGCGGTCTCGATGATTTCTTCAAGTTCTTCATCGGATGCCTCATCATCAGATGTACGTGGACGACAAGCTGTTTCTTCCTTGGGCTAGGCGAGGACCACGTCCATTGTTGCTTTTGTCTTGACAGTCGGGCGGATGAAGAATTGAAAGCGGTGAGAATTTGCGAGAGGTGCTGAGGCAATTGAAAACCAGCAGATCCTTTGACAAGTCGCGAGATGCACGAGGCGAAGGTTTGGGCGGAACAGTGAGGACTTTGATGGAGCGATGGCGAGTGTGAGAATTTCTTCTTGAGAATTTGCCTTGAGGGAGCTCTTTGAGGAACTTGGCCGTGAGGCATAGATGAAACTTGGCTTATTAGCAGACTTCTTTTGCATCGATTTCCTCGGCTTGGCGAGACCTCGATGCGGCAGCGACAGCGGCAGAATCCTCATTGAATTTCTTCACGCTTCCTTTGCTTGCTTAGCCAACAAGCTTGGCGTTTAGCCCATTCATCGGAAAGTCCTCACGCGTTTGGCGCTAGTGGGATCAGCTATTTGGCACTGGTGCCAAAGGAGCTCTTGGGCATGGAGGATTTAGCGAATTTCTTCATGTACTTAGGTGTAACATAGCGGTATTCCTTCCATTCCGTGCCCATCTCCGTTCAATCTTACTGAATCGCACCTTGCGTTGATTTTGCTTTCCTCATCGGTGTGCAATAGTCAGCATATATTTCCTCGGGGATTTGAATCTGTCATGACCTCGAGTTTCTTTCCTCCTTCTGCGGCTTCTTGCCATCGCCATTTCTTGGTGAGGAAATTGAACAATTGAGTTCTCTGAAGAAGTGTGCAGTTTTCTTGAGAGCGCTGCAAATGAGTTAAGTTGATGAGAACCTAGGGATTCAGCGGCGGACATTTGTACTGTGAGCAGTATAGGTGCGAGGAATTTGAAGAGGTCATATCGTTCTCGGAGGTTTTCAAAAGAACAAGTTTGAGGATTTTGACGAGATGAGCCTTGAAGAATTTCAATAGCGTTCTTTATCTTAGGTTCGAGTTGTATAGATCGAAGATCCACACAATTGAGGAATCTTGAAGAAAATCATAGCAGAAATGAGTCAAGAGATTTGAGGTGTTCATATGTGTGAAGAATTTGAAATAAACACCTTTGAAGAATTTGAAGAAAATTTGAGAATCAAAGCGAGTAAATAAAAGTAACTTTTAATTTACGAAGTGAAGAACTGACGAACTGAGATGAACAGTTTGAAGTTAAATCGTTCAGATCTTCTCCGCCCTAACTTGGCGGAGAAATCAGCTACGGCGGCGGAGTGAAGATATTCCACAGTCGGTAGCAATGCGTCGGCGAAGAGGTCAAAGCGGTGAAGCTTTTCCTCACCGTGACGATGGAGTAAGCGGCGCTAGGGTTTGAGGAGCTCGGCGGAGAGAGATCGGCGGAGTAAAAAAGTGAGGAAGGGAGAGGGGTATTTATAGCCACGGTGAAAAGCGGATCGTCAGAAGATTTAGGAACGAGCGTGCCTGACCGCTTCCTTCTCGACGACATGTCACCCGTCTTGTGTAGTGGAGATCGTGTCTGCGATCGTGGGTGGATATAATAATGCATCGTGGGATGCGGAGCGGTTTAATGATAAAATAGAAGTTTGGATAAGATTCGTTTTAAAAGTTCCGTTCGCAATTTCTTGGTTGTCAAGGACACGGTGAAGAATTTGAGCGAGTTTCAAAGTAGAACGCACATGAAGAATTTGTGAATGGATTGGGTTGAGTATAGCATAGAGGGAAAGGTCGATCACATTCACTTAGAAAAAAGCGACTTGAAGAAATAGCCATAAGTGAATCTTGTAGAGGACATAAATCCATATATATATATATAGCCAATGAAGAAATCTGACGGAAGCAGTGAAGAATTTGCAAAGTTGAAGAATTTGAAAAAGCTGAAGAATTTGAAAAACGAAGAATTTCAAAAGCGAAGAATTTCAAAGGCGAGGAAAAACTCAAATTGAAGATTTTCAACTTTGGTGGTGGCGTGACCCACCGTATAAGAATGATGATTTCAGACACAGCGTACAATTGTCGTAGGGTTACGAGAATCAAATTCTTCATTAATTTCTTCACACTTAGAGTGTTATTCTTCATTGATTGAAGAAAACGTTTCTTCATGTGTTGCACATCTAAGTCATCAATTTTGCATAAGTGTTAGGATGTGTGTCTTTTCAAAGAACGTTCGAAGATTCTAAGATATTTAGCTCACACGCAACTTGCTAAATCTCTTCTCATCCAAGGGCTTAGTGAAGATATCAGCTAGCTGTTCTTGATCTTCACATGCTTTCGATGGAGATGTAGCCCTTCAACACATGATCACGAAGAAAATGATGGCGAATTTGAATGTGCTTTGTCTTGAGTCTGAAGCTGGGTTGTGAGCAATCTTGATGGCACTCTCATTGTCACGATGAGAGGCACATTCTTCACGTTGATGCGTAGTCCTTGAGGTTTGCTTCATCCATAGTAATTGAGCACAACACGAGCCAGCAGCAATATATTCAGCTTCGCGATGGACGGTGATCATGATTCTGTTTCTTGAGGACCAACGGACCAAAGATCGTCAGAAATGACAAGTACCGGATGTTGACTTGCGGTCCACGATCACCAGCATAGTCAGTCAGAATATCAATGAGATCAAAAGTAGAGCCCTTGGGGTACCATAATCCTAGTGTTGGTGTGTGAGCTAGATATCGAAGAATATGCTTCCTGACCTTATGGTGTGATTCCTTGATTGTAGCTTGAAATCGGGCACACATGCAAACACTAAGCATTATATCTGGCCTAGATGCACATAAGTACAATAAAGAACCAATCATGGGCGGTATACCTTGTGATCGAAGTCAATACCATTTTCATCGATTGCATAGATGGCCATTTGTGGGCATAGGAATTTTAGCCTTTGCAATCTTGCATGCAATTTCTTGAGGACATCTTTGAGGTATTTCTCTGAGATATGAATATGCCATTGTGTTGTTGTGAATTTGAAGACCTAAGAAGAATTTCAACTCTCCATCATAGACATTTGATATTCTTCACTCATCATATAGGCAAATTCATCACTATAACGTTGGTCGATCTGACCAAAGATAATATCATCAACATATATTTGGCACACAAACAGTTCACCATCATAAGATTTAGTAAAGAGAGTAGGGTCGAGTGAACGGGTGTGAAGCCATTCTTCACGAAGAATTCCTTCAATGTATCATACCACGCTTGAGGGGCTTGCTTGAGGCCATAGAGGGCCTTATTTAGTCTGAAGACTTTGTCGAGATTCTTTGGATCTTCAAAACACGGGGTTGAGCAACATATACTTCTTCCTCAAGCTTACCATTGAGAATGCACTTTTCACATCCATTTGATATAAAGTGATATTGTGATGGTTAGCATAGGCGAGTAATATCTGAATAGACTCAAGTCTAGCAGCAGTGCAAAAGTTTCATCGAAATCAATTCCTTCAACTGCGTGTAGCCTTGAGCTACTAGTCGTGCCTTATTCCTCACCACAAGACCATTTCATCTTGCTTGTTGCGATAGATCCACTTTGTGCCAATGATATTATGCTTGCGAGGATCTGGACGTTTGACCGGTTCGAGGCGTTGTTGAGCTCGAGCTGATGTAATTCTTCTTGCATGGCCTGAATCCTCCGGCTCGAAATGCTTCATCTACCTTAGTGGGCTCTGTGATAGAGACAAAAGCATAGTGCCCACAAAAGTTAGATAAGTGTGAAGCTTTTGGCGAGTGAGAGGACTGGCGCTTCAATGTCATCGATGATCTTGTCAACTTGCACTTCTTTTGCAGCGAGGATGAGCTGGTTGTCTTGAGAATTTGATCATTTTCCTCGGCACCATTTTCTTGACATTATCTTGGTGCATCAGCTCGGCGTTCTTGGCGTCTGAGGAATGAATTCTTGACGGTTTCTTGATGGGAATGACATCCTCGGTTGCCTTGAACTGATAGAATCCTCGGTCTGGTTAAGTCTAACACTGAAGGTAGGTGCTCTCTTTGCGAGCCATTAGTTTCATCGAACCGCACATCTGCAGTGTCAACAATCTTGTGAAGTCGATGTTGAAGACTACTGTAGGTGTCTGAGTCCTTTCCGTAACCAAGCATAAAACCTTCATGTGCTTTCGGTGCAAATTTAGAGTGGTGGTGAGGATCTCTAATCCAGCATTTAGCACCGAAGACTTTGAAATAACTTACATTGGGTTTCTTGTCAGTGAGGAGTTCATAGGCAGTCTTCTTGAAGAATTTGTGAAGATATACTCTGTTGATGATGTGGCCGCGGTATCAATTGCTTCAATCGAAGCGACTAGGCGTTTTGTATTCATCAAGCATAGTCGAGCCATCTCAACAAGAGTTCTGTTCTTGCGCTCCACGCGCCATTTCTTTGAGGAGTATAGGGAGCAGATAACTCATGAGTAATACCAAGTTCATCAAGATAATCATCAAGACCGGAATTCTTGAACTCAGTTCCATTGTCACTCCTGATGTGCTTGATCTTCACACCAAAGTTGGTTGAAGCCCTCGAGGAAAATCGTTTGAAGATTTCCTGCACTTGATTTTGTAAGTAACAATGTGTACCCATGTATAGCGAGAGTAATCATCAACAATAACAAAGCCATATAGTGATGCTTCATTAACGATTATTTGAGTAATGATTGGGACCAAAGAGGTCCATGTGAAGCAATTCGAAGGGACGAGTAGTGGTCATGATAGTCTTATTTGGATGCTTGGCCTTGGTCATTTTCCAGCTTCACGGGCTCCGCATAAGTGATCCTTGAGAATTTGACATTCTCAATGCCAATGACATGCTTCTTCTTAGCAAGTGTGTGCAAATTCCTCATGCTGCGTGACCAAGTCGTCGATGCCATAGCCAATATACGAAGCTTTTGCAAGTAGACACCACGGCTGGTTGTGGTCTGTGGAAAAATCAACAATATACAAGTCTCCTCTCCTAAAGCCTTGAAGACTTTGGAATTGTCGACTTCCATAATCACAACACAGCGATACTTGCCAAAGATAACTACCATATCAAGATCACAAAGCATTGAGGCTGACATGAGGTTATATCCTAAAGACTCAACAAGCATGACTTTGTCCATGTGCATGTCCTTAGAGATAGCAACCTTACAAGTCCCAATACGACTTTTGCCTTTGTCGGCCAAGATGATATGCTTGAGATGTGGCGGTGATAAGGAGCATCCATCAATAGATTCTTGTCACCGGTCATGTGATTTGTACATCCACTATCGAGAACCCACTCGGTGGCTTTGGGTTGATCATCCTGCGGATGAATTAGTACAACTTACGATCTCATATACTTCATCGGTGAAGAATATGATATCAAGTTCATCGGATGAATTTCATCGGTTAGTATTTAGATAAGCGGTATGAGGGCGTGTGAAATGAAAGTTCATTTCATCATGATTAGCTGCGTCCTTCGAGCAATTTTGTCGGAGGCTGACAAATTCTTGGATGTTAAAGGCACGTCTGGAACTGACCCTGAGAAGAGATTAGTTCTTTTCTTCACCACCCACATCGAAGGGTGGCAAAGAGTTCATCATTCTGCGAGCACCATATGAGAATGGTGGCATAGAGGCCAAACCATTTCGTTTCACATAAGAGGGTTAGGGTAAGCATATGAATAAGCGGAGAAATTCTTGAGGACTTATGAACATATTGGTTTGAAGAATAATGCACATATTCATAGCCCTTAGCTCTACCTGCGAAGCGAGTTATTATACGATGATAATCATATGAGGACTTTGATCCTTTTGAGAATTTGATCCACGTGAGAATTTGGTCCGTATGAGGACTTGGATCCATATGAAGAATTTGGTCCATATGAAGAATTTGATCTGGGGTTCCTTTTCTTCCGGTGGTGTCATGAGGACATTCACTGAAGACTTTCAAGACTTCTTGGGAACCAGATTTTCTTCATAGGGAACCGTTCTGCGATTAGTGCCAACATATCTAGCAAATACTTCACCATTCTGATTTTTGAACAGTTTATAGTTTGAGTCAAATGACTCATCATCGAATGAGAAATTCACATGTAAAACCAGATAAGGTAGATGGATCAAGCTGGAGGTCCCTTTGCAGCAACCCATGAGGTTTTGGGATCTTGCTCGGGCTTCGATCGTTCCATCGACATTGATTTCCTCTCAAAGGCAATACCCTCTTTCCTAGGGTTTGTTGAGGATCTGCTTTTAAGCACATCACAAAGTCGATGCCCTTTGAGGCTTTTGTACATGCATCATGTACAATTCCTTCAACCCTGCATCGTCGGTGATACTAGCAATGTCCTCGGATGAGGAATTAGTGATAGCGAGGCGGTGAAGAATTTATAACAGTTGAAGCATTTGAACATTCGGTGAAGAATTAGCGATTCACGTTCAATGCACTTTAAGCATGGAGGAACAAATTCTTCTTGAGAAGCGCTGATTTGTTGAGCAAGTAATGAATCGCTCCTACGAAGATCTTCATAACTCGCTCTTAGCTTCTCAAGATCTTGCTTTCTTTGAAGAAATTCATAAGAAAGTTTCTCATGATCGAGATAAGAGAGTGTTATGATGACCTTGAAAAGTATCAAGCCTAGGCTGAACTCTCTGAAGATTTTGATCGGGGCTTGAGTCGATCCATTTCTTCACCTAACATATCATCACTCTTATCTAGCATGTTTTGAACCTTTTCAAAAGCCCTTTGTTGTTTATAGCAATCTTAGCAAGTTTAGAGTAGCTGGGCTTGAGATCCTCATCGATTCATTTCACTAGATTGGAGGAGGTGTAATTGAGTACCTTGGCACCTTTTGCCATGAAGCAATAGGTGGGGCGTAGTCATCATTTTCCTCATCAGGTTTGTCGGTGAGTCATTTCTTGATGTTGAAGATGGACTTGCTAACATAAGCGTAGCAAAGGCGGACTAGCCACACAGATTCAGTTCTTGGACTCCTCCTCTTCCTCATTTTCCTCAGATTCAGCTTGAGTCCATTTCCTTGCCAATGAATGCGAGCCTTTTTGGAGCTGCTCTTCTTGTGAGAAGAAGGCTTTGAGGATTTTGATGATGAAGATTTGGATGATTTCTTCTTCTTCTTCACGTCATCGAGCTGTAATCCTTGTGTTTCTTCTTTCTTAATTCCTTTTCCCCGAGGACAATCTTGGATATAGTGACCGGGTTTCTTGCATTTGTGGCAAAGTCTTAAGCTTATAGTCACTAGATGAGGAATCTTGCTTCTTGAGGATTTTCCAAACGACCACGCCTTGTGAATTTCTGGAATTTCTTCACGAGCGGTGCTAGCTCTGGCCAAATTCTTGAGGATCTCCAAGGCTACTACGAGTCTTCACTCTGAGATTCAGATTCAGCCTTGGCCTTGAGACGCGTGTTTTCCATAGCGAGAACCATAGAGATCTCTCTTTTGACAAGCTGGAACTTCGTGAGTATTTAGCCTTCGAGGATATCGGCGGGATCAAAGACTTGTAGTCAGCTCGTTCTTGTATCATCGGTGCGAGTGTCAAATGAGGAATCAGCGATCTTAGCAATTTCTTCACCACCTCATGGTCGGTGATGTCGGTGGCACCAGTGCTTGAAGCTCATTTGAGATGTCGGTGAAGCGATCGAAGGTTTGTTGAACATTTTAGTTGTCGAGTCTTTTGAAGCGGTTGAAGAGATTCGAAGAACATCAACTCGAGAGTCACGCTGAGTTGAAACACCTTCATTACTTTGGACCTTTGTCCCAAATGAGTTTAGCGATTCAAGCACTCACTCTTCCATATTGACCTTTGCTCGGATGGCCATATGATATTCTTAACGAGAATCGAGTTGCTTGAATCTCTTCACATCAGCATCATTCGGAGAGGTGTGGTGAGAAACACCTTTGTCACAACATACGAGATCGTTGTCAATTGCTTCAAGATGCATTAGCATTTTGTTCTTCGATGGGGGTAGTCCGTCCCATCGAAGGTAGGACACCTGCTGAGACCTTGATCATACTGCGGTCGACATAACTAAAACTCCGGTGGTTAAACCAAAATCACGAGAACAAAGTACCTTGCTTTGATACCAATTGAAAGTCGTTATATCGACTAGAGGGGGTGAATAGGCGATTTTATGAATTTACAAATTCTTCTTGAGAATTTGCGGTGAGAAATTCCTTAGCGAAGAAATACATGCAGTGGAATAAGTACTCGAAATAAGCATAGCAGATTACAAGCATAGTCATCATGATGAAATGAAGACAATCACAGTCGAGAAAGCGTAATCACGGGATAACACAAGATGAAGACAAAGCGGTGAAGAAATTGAGCGAGGAAATTGAGAAAGTCTTGATCAAAGTCTTCAAACAGATATGACAAACACTCAACACGATAATGAGGAAATGAAAGGGTTGAGGAAATAGAACCGATTAGGTTGGTGAAGACAATGATTTGGTAGACCAGTTCAAGCTGCTTTGTCTCGGTTATGCGTCAGGTTGGAAGCGGTGAGTATTTAAACTTCGAGGACCGCGATCCGGACACCCGATCCTTGAGCACGCCTTCGGGACACCAAGTCCTCACCGTATTCTCCTTGAACTAAGGTCACGCGGACCTCGTCCAATCACTCGTGGTAAGTCTTGAGCGACTTCAAACCTTCACATACTTGGTCACTCGGCGATCCACAATTCCTCTTGGATGCTCTAGACCGTGGCCTAACCGTCTGGAAGAAGCACAGTCTTCAAAGGTAAAAGCGTCGGATCCACGCGGGATCAATTTCTTGATGATGCTCAATCACTTTGGGTTTATTGGGGTTTGGTTTTGGGTTTTCCTCACTTTGGGTTTTCCTCACTTGATGATTTTCGCTCAAAGTCCTCGGAGGATGGGTTGCTCTCAAATGACAAGTGTCAAGTTCTCTCGGGCAGCCAACCAACTAGTGGTTGTAGAGGCGGCTATTTATAGCCTAAGGAGCAGCCCGACATGATAAGACATAAATGCCCTTAAATGATATGACCGTTAGGTGGAGATATTTTGGGACAGGTGGCGCTTGACAACACAGCAGATGGAAATTGGAACATCAAATTCCTCGGGGCTATCATGTTCCTCCTTTGTGTAGGCAATTATTTGGCGAATTCCTAACTCCTCGATCGAACAAATTCCTCGGTGACCGGAAGAGCTTCGTCTCATCCTTGAAGAAATTGTTGAAGCATGTATGAGATTTCAAAGGCTTCACTCGAAGGATTGGTAGGTGAGGATTTTGAGTTGAGCATCAAATGGAAATTTTCCTTAGTATTTCCTCGACCCCCTTTAACGATCACAGTGTTTCCTATGACTCAAGAAAGAAAATGAAACTACGAAAACAAAAGTCTTCACGCTTCATGTTCCTCAGCGAATACCAAGTCTTGAGGATCACACAATTTCTTCACTTTCAAAGTCTTGAAAGTCTTGAATATCAAATTCTTGATTGAAGAAATTCATTTTAAGAATTTGACTTTCTCTGTAAATATCAAACTCCTCATAGACTTATAGACACTGTGTACACTTACAAATGCATTAGTTACTTAACCTATAAGTCTTCAATACACCAAAATCACTAAGGGCACTAGATGCACTTACAATGCTGAATAACAAAAAGAAGAAATGCTTAGCAGCTCCTATTTGTAGCAGGGATATGAGCAGAATTAAGCGAGAATTGTGGTGAGTGTTCCATGCAATCAACTTCCATTATCACATCGAGAACCCTCGAAGAACCAAATGTGTTGAACATTGCTTTATCATTTTAAAAATATAATAAAGTCTGAGGCGCTCCTCCATACGGTTCCGGTACTAGTATAGTACATACCTCTATAGACTATAGTAGTAGTACTAGTACCAGTAAACTTTGCGCTTGGTTGTTCGCCTCTTCGGGAAGTGGAACAATAATAGTACTAGAATAGTGTATGCTTCTGGCAATCTGACACCGAATTAACTGTTGCATGTCCACCGCCTGAGCGAAGGATAGCTTGCATTAGTCAAAAGTTTTCCTTGTCCTCACGAGCCACGGGCATAAGCTTCTCCCGTCACTGCAAGCTTATCCTCGTTCGGCAAGTTGGCGGGACACAACAAAGTAATGCTAGTCCATCTGCCTCCTC